>JAQFYM010003419.1:0-18710 GCA_034694785.1 Agrenia bidenticulata | reverse complement strand
GACGAGAACGCAACTGCCATTATAAAAATGAAATTATGGTAAGAATCCAATTTGTTTAACACTGATCGACTATTGGTATCATCATCTCATAGCAAAAATTATGATTCGATTATAGAGGATTATTCAGAGGTTGATTTCTGTGACTGTGGATGTGACAAATATAAGAAATTAATACCCGGAAAGACGACAGGCGCCCATTCGAGTTTTAAAATCAAACAAATTTTAATTACTAACCTTGTATTATCTAGCCATGAAATATTTGTCAATGATGGGATCCAGTGTTTCATCCGAAGCAGTTTTATGTTGCGCTTGTAATATTTGTGATTTAAATAGAAGTGATTTGCTACCAAAAAATCTCAAATGCCGTTTTTTATTCCATATAATGCATCTGTATCTAACTTAAATGTTTTTATCTACAAGCTTTATTTGATTTGAGTTTTAATGCTTCATTGATGAAGTTCAAGTATAAATATCAAGTAAAATAAACCTTGATATACAATACAAAATTTCTTTAAATATGTTTTTTAATTTAGTTTTGACACAATCGTAAATTTTAATTTAATTCAAATTATTTAATACTGATGATATAAGTGTACATGTATCTAGTGACCACAAAAAGCACTTTAATAATTGCAACGCGTATTATGTAATTTTTACTTCCTTATTCATTACCTTTTTTACTTTATTTGTGCAATAATTATCGAATTATGCTTATATTATAATTAAAAGACAATCAAAAGAAGAATAAAAACGCAAATATCAATTTGTTTGCCTAATGTAAAAGTAGGTCATCAAAAGCTCGGTTGAAATTGGGATTTATCAAAATAGCACCAATTTCTTGTGTATTCGGTTTTTATTTGATTTGTTTGACATATGCTTGTTGAAATTGATTTATTTGACCTATGCTTGTTTAGATTGGTTTACACCCGCTTATATGGTATCGTAGTGTTCAAAAAAGCTGTGAATTTTTAAAGTGCTATGTTTGAAACCTTTATTATCATATTATGTGAATCAACAGTATAATATTACTAACCATATTTTTTAAAGGGTATGTTTAAGCTATGTATTTGGCTTATTAACTCTTCACGAGACAAGACAAATTTTATGTTTTAAAAATGCCAATGACGTCTATAGACGTCGTTTTTCAAAATAAAAAGTATAAATTAAATGTCAAAAACAGAGTTGTTTTTACCAAAACCGATGTTTAAAATAACAATTAAAATTTTTAAAAAAAGGATTTAAAAAATAAATGCAAAAATATATAGATTAACAAATTTTTAAAAAATGAAAAATCAATAATTTTTTTTTGCTTAAATAAAATAAATGTGTGTGAAAAGTTTTTACAGCGACATTTTTTACAACGACACGTATATGTGTCATTGTTTCGTGAAGAGTTAAGCGCTTAATAAACAATTACTAAGAGCTTATAAGCACTTAATAAGAGCTTATAAGCGCTTAATAAGAGCTTAATAAGCTGATAACTCAGTAAACAGCAATTATACAAACACTATAATGTACATAAGTACAGATAAGTATATAATTTGTATATGTCTTCTTATATAATCTTAAAAAATGACCAATACACTAAATGATTGATCGTAATTTGCTTACACTTTATTATAAATATATCATACATATTGGGGACAAAATTTTATATAATACAGAACCACTACTTGAAGCAAAGAAATAGCTTGGTATGTATTTTTGTTAAAAACAAACATAACAAATCTTTTCAAAACTTAAAAGTAATTTTTGCAATTGTTTTTGTGTATTTCTACCCCTTTAAAATTAGGTAAATGATATCAAAAACACACAAAAAACCAATTTAACTATGACGCAAAGTCAACAACTGATCTTAAAAAATTTGAACGGCATTTAATAAAGAAAAGAAGCCAAGTTTTCGCTGACAATGACATGTATACTTAAGAGTTACATTTTTTATTTAGAGTTAACCTTATATAAAAGAATTGTTTAGTTTTCACCCATTCCACATCATAAAAAAGTTAAAATATAATGAATCCACCTTTAAAGCCAATTTATTTTCTTCTTAGATTTTCTTTAAGTAGTTTTTTCTATAAACAGTATATTTTATATAAAACCATTAAATATGCTGTTTATAGTAAATATGGGATAGCAAAGCTTTAAACAGAGCAAATCCAAACAGTTAGTTTTGCATTAAAAGCGAAATGAAACCCATACATATGTATTGATGCACGTCGTTTTATGAATTAAGCATGCACCGTAAATAACATACCACAATAAAAGGTATAGTTAAAAAAGATTTTTAAAATATAAATGCAGATATTTCTATGTAAAAATGATGCACTTTAATTTTAAAACATAATTTTTTTTAGTATAATTTTTGATATTTTATACAGTTTATTACACACACGCTTATTAATGTAACATGATTTTGAAAATTGCATATAACTGTAAATAACAACATGTAAAGCCATAATTTTAGCAACATAATATTAACATCATGTATTTGTATTCTGGCTTACTTGAAATTCCTAGACATAAATTTTCAAACGGAAATCATGTTTAATTCCAACCTACATTTTAAGGCTTTTATTAAACATGTCATTCTTTTGTGAAAGGTGGATTCAAATTTTGTCTTTTATTTGCATAAAAAAGGGAACTAAATTTTTAGAAGAGTCGATTTGGTTCGTTTAGCCCGTGTATAAAACAATTTAAACGTTTCTACAGGTAAAACTTATAGGGTTTGGGTTTTACCTTGTAGGTTTTTTGTGAAAAAAAAACCCAAATGGTTTTTTATGTTCACCTTTTTGTAATGTAGATAAAAAAATCCTATGGGTCGACCAATATACGAAAAAACAATAATTTTTGACCTAAGATCGCTACAACTAGTATCGTACCTAAGGAAGGCAGGGGGGCCCGGGCTCCCCCCTGGAAAAAAATTTCCGCCTGATTTAAGGGAAGGGGGGTGTCTTTTTTGTGCAGAGATTTTTTTTTAAAAATTCTGAAATTGAAAAAAATTAGAAATTTTCCAAAAAAAATAAAAAGATCTTTCTCGTCATAAATCGGGTTTACAACGCATTTTTTTGTTATAAAACAATGATTAGCCGTGGGCTACGAAAAATCCTGTTACGTCACTGGCTCCAACCTATAGGTGATTGAAGTGAACACAAAAGTAAAAAACCCCATGAAATTTTTTCAAGACTCATTTAAAATATAAAAAAGCAAAAAACAATTAAAAAATTGAAAAGTAGAAACTGATATAATTAATAATTATACAAAAAATTGTAATAAAAAAAAATTTATTTTTTTTAGGATGTTTTACCGTTAGTTAAACCCCTATAGGTGCAAAAAATATATTGATCATGTACTCGACATGTTTTTGAATACAAAAACTACAGAGTGTTTTGTAAATGCTAAAAAAAATTTTTCTGCTATAAACGCCATTTCTTAAGCTTATTTTGTCCCACACAAGTTTTTTATTCGTTTCATGGAGGCTCTACAAAATATATTTTTTGTTTTTTGTTTTTTAACGCCATAAAATTTTTTAAATACGACTTACCGGCTTTTCGTACGATAAAAACATAATATAACCATATGTAAAACACGTATTTTATTCCAATTGTAGTTTGGTATTGCTATCAGCTTTTTATTGGTTCATAAAAATATGTTTATAAACAGAATTTTAATGCTGCTTACCTTACCCCGAACAATATTTCAGGCATGTAAAATATTGGTTACCCATTTCATATAATAAAATGAAAAACAAAAAGGGATATCTAGATTTCGGTAAAAATCAAAAATTGCGGCTGAAATACAAGCTGTAAAGAGACATTGCTAACATTTCTACACATAATTAAAAAGCCAAAACTACAGCCTATAATATTAAGTGAAATACGAATAATATAAAAAAACTACAAAACCTAGAAGGTAAAAGAAAAAAGCTTCCAAGAAAAAATATCCTAAAAAACATGTAGCATTAGTAGTAGCATTGATATATATATGTAGCTGATAGGCTTGCCTGAATGTTAGAATAGTATGAGAAGAATCAAAATTTTACGCAGCGAAGCCCAAAGATTGTAAACTGTAAGGCCTCCATATGCTTGCTTAAAAAAGCTACAGAGGATAAGTTTATACAAAATCACACTGTATTTTTAAGTAAAGTGGTTCCGTGGACAGGGAAACAGCTAAAATTTACATAAAGATTTTATCAAACAAGATTTATGGGTATAATGCAAGTTGTATGGCAAATGCGGACGAAACAGGATTGGTGTATATAACTATTTTAGAAAAGGAATTTATAAACAGCAATATAATACAAAAGATATTTATAAAGTCCAAAGAAAGATAAATCATTTCTTTTTTGTCAGTATGTCAGGATCAAAGAAAAATCCATTTTTAAAGAAAAATGTAAGCGTGCAAGTATTTTATATAAAACAAGCACAAAATATGCCTTGGACTACAGTATTATAACTAGGGCAACATAAAGCAATGAAGGTAATTTATTGCTTCGATTTGGCAATTTCGCAATTTAAACTTTTTTTATTTAGATCATTTCATGCCGAAAAATTAGGTTTAGGCAATATAAGACGCACATCATATGCTGATAAAAATTGTGCAAAATACTTTTTTGCATGCTTAAAATACTTTTTGTACATATTTAAACGTTGATTATGGATTGAAATAATAATTTACCTAAATTGTGCAACGAAATTACCTAAGAACATATGGCGTTTCTCGATCGATAAACAAAAACCGTTTAAAGCAGAAACCGTTTTTTGATAAACGATTTTCGAATCTCTTAAATGTTTTTTTATATGATATATTAAACCGTTTTTAGAATCTTTCAATGTTCGTTTTTTTTTAAAAATACCATTTTATTTATCGTATTTTAAAAAAGAAATGACTTCTATAAAATAAACGAAAATCTGTTTTATACATGGGTTTTAGAAAACTGGTTTCTTCGTATCGTTTTACTAAGTTTCTCTTTTTATTACTTAAATTGTTTACCCCTAATGAATTTCATAGCAAAGTTAATTAAAAAATATATAAATTATTTTTGAAGAACACCCCAGGGTATGATAAGACAAAACCTTAAGAACTATTTAGTATTCCTATCGCATTTAAGAAAATTTTACGACTCACAGGGAATAATGTCAACACTTTCGAATTCGCTTGAAAAACTTGTAATTAAATATATAATCTTGATATTAATACATTTACAGCGGTTTTCCAGGTTTGTGTTCCTATTTCTTGTTCTTCGTATAATTTTAGAAGTTCATTTTCTAAATCTACTGTTCAGTTGAAAATGGTAGCCATTTTTTGAGTAATTATTACAAAATTTCAATAAACTTGTATAGTGAAGTTTTTTAACTCTTACGGTGGCAAGGGATTTTTATATTTATATTCTTAAAATATACAATAAACACTATTTATTTATCTTTGATCTTTATATATTTATTACGTCTATAGACGTCAAATTTGACACCCCTAATGAAAGATGAATCTAGTTTAAATGAGATTCCAACATCTAATGTAGATGTAATCGACGCATATAAACGTAGATCAAGTGCCGCGATGACCAAAAACCCAAACATTTCCATATTTTAATGTAATTCCATCATTGTTGAATCCATGAGAAAATCAAGCTGCAAAAATATTCCGAGATTGAATGGCAAAGGAGAACTAAAATGACTTTGTAAGAACCGGTGTGCAGTTTTCTGCATTTTTATAATGAGGAAATAGAAAAGGCTTGTTTGGATTATTGTAATAAGAAAGTAAAGAGTACTAAGCTCTATAATACTGAGGCAGCTATAGTTATATAACAGCAAAACAATTTGTTTTAATATTTTACAAAATAGTGCTATTTTTCTTCATCTCTGAATCCGTAAAACTATAAACAAATGTAGAATCATGCTGAACCTGAATATAATGAATATATAGCAACTAGTTTGAAGCTAAAACGATTTTAATTTATATCATCTAATTTTACATTTTTTTTCGAAGAAAGACAAAACTGAAAGAAAAAAAATCAAAAGACCCAGGATATTCAAGCAACTTACAAGAAATTTTCTAGATACATGTACTCCAGCTGAAAACCTTGCACTATCGAATCCATATGCCCATATAAAGACAGAATTACAAACAAAGTATACTGTAAGGATAAGCCTGTAAAATATGGGCTTAAATTTTATACTTTATGCGATTCACAATCCTCGTATGTTTTTGATAATTCAGTGGTAGGGGAAAAAGACGTGCTGGCTGAAATGATCGTGAGGCTGGTAAAGCGTTTTTCGGAGTATGTAGAATACTCGATATGGGATACTTTTATAATTCTATAAAGACTACTATGAACATTTTTGATATGCAAATACATACGAATGGTACTTTGAGAAGTAGCAGAGGAGTTGAAGCTAACCTTAGGATGTTGAAACCAAAAAAATATAATTGCGAAATATATAATTTTAATGACTATACAACCTTTTATTCATATCATGATACCAAGATAGTGAAATACAAAAGTACAGAATTAAGGAATGAAGTAAAAAAAAAACAAGCACATGGCAACGTAAATAGATTTCAGATAAGAAAGAAAGTAATAGTAATAAAGAATATGCCTAAAGCGATACATGAATATAATAAACACAAAAATATGGTGGAAAAATAGAATCAATTAATAAAATACATACATCTTATAGGAAAAACAAAAAAGTGGAATAACAGATTGTCACTTTATGTACTTGAACTACTTTTTCACAATGTATATTTTATGGAAGCCATCGGAAGAAACATAAAAGAGAAAGGAGAATTTATTTCTATATTATCTAAACACTTTTTAGATTTCGATAAGTTCCAATGTAAAAACTACAACATATTTGTAATATAGTGCAAAGTACAGGAAGTGTGTTATTCGCTGTAAAAATGGTATACGATCTGAGAAAAAGCATTATTGTACTACTTGTGAAGTTTTTTTTTGCATCCTGGTAATTGTTATAGGGAATATCATAATCTTCAGAATGAATAAAAAATAAAAATATATTATAATCCTTTATTTACGTTTCATAACATAAAAAGTTTTTGTGAAATTTTAACAATATAAGAAATCTTTTGTCGTACTGCTGGCGCAATAATAATAATTTAATGGTTTGCATAAACTAAAAATAATTATAAATTGTTTTTACAATATCTATTTTTTTTGGTAATGCCTGGATTCTATCCCGTAACGCATAAAAGTAAATGATAAAAAAAAAACGACATTTTTAAATTTTTTAACCTATTTATTATTTTTTACAATAATTATTTTCTAACATCTAAAAGTACTTAGATTATGTTTTTCATATATTTGTGATATAACGTCATGACACGTTCCATATTTTTTTTCTCGACGTCTATAGAGGTTTTTACCCCATTTTACTATTTTAAGAACGGCCTAAGACGTCTTTGCAACCTTAAGAGTTAAGAGACTGGACAAAATAGACGGAAAATAAACGTCGTTTGTACTATCTATAATCTTGCCGGTGATTTTATACACAAAACTCAAAAAATATACGAAAACCGAAAAAGCTATGAATACTAAAAAAACCGGTTTCTATAAAACAAGGATTTAAAAAACGGTTTTTATTTTGTTTTTTTTTTATTTTTCAGAATACGCCGCTGAGAAACGGAACAGTTTTCAAAAATGACATACGATGGAAAAGATACGATGTATTATAATCTCGGATTAAAAAAAACCATTAGATTATATAAACCGTTCTATCACGAAAAGAGAAACGCCCATAGTGTTCAATAAAACAGGGAATATGTATGTATTGTATAGCAAAAACTTAATAAATTGACAAAAAACACGCATTCTTTTTCTTTTAAATAACATTTTAGTTTCTTGACAACTTATATTTGTTATAAGAAATTCGATTGATATATCGTATAGAAAAGCGTTAGAGTAATAGATAAGAATTAAAAATCTAATTTATATAATTTAAAAAAACTAAAACGAAAGTTAAAAATCAAAATAAAATAAGTGTCTATAATTTAATGCGTAAAATATTGCTTTTGCGGCTTTTTGAAAATTGTCGGCAATTTTTGTAGTTTTTACACGACGAAAAATTGCCTGTTTTTCAACAATTTTGGGTTGCCCTAATTATAACACTGCAAACGCACGAATGAAAAATTTCGCTTTTTGAATTAAAAATAAGTATACGCAGCAAAGATCTAATAAAGGAGGACAAAAACGTATTCTCTTCCTGGATAATGTATCTCTACACAAAATGCAGCATTTTTTTGTATTTAACTTTTATATCTGTACCTAAACCTTCATCATTGGTATAGCCTTTGGGAAAAAGGATTATATCTAGTTTCAAACGTCATTACAAAAGATATTTTCACACAAAACCTATAAATATGTATAAAGAGGAAAAGAAAATTACTATGTAAGCTGTGACAATATAATATGAATTGAACATATCTATGCGGTTGGAATCAGGTATCAAGTGCAGTGAGTAGTGTTTTTTGGAATAATCTATGAAAACCGAAAAAAGGGAAAAATAATATTGTTGGAAAAGAAAAAGAGAAGATTCTATAGAAAGAAAAAAATCAGAATTTGAAGGTATACAATACAAGATCACGGAAATTCCATGAATTTTTCTAAGCTGATAATTTAATAACATTTAATAACGATGTTTTATAAAAGTAAATACGAGCCTCTTTAAAAAAAAATAAAAATTGTAGATTCGCAAGAAGATATGGAGAAAAGTTATTTTTATAGAGGTTTTTGACCGAAACCGTATATTTTTTAAGTAGATACGCCAAAAATAGGGGGTAAAAAATTAGAAATAAATTATTATGCAATCAATGGATTATTTTTTGGCAAATAATTCCGTATTCTTTGCAATAAGTTCGTCATTTAAAGACCGGGTAGTATTATAAAATTTTAATAAATACATAAATTACAAGAAACATAGATTAAAAAATATAAAATTTAATTAGAAATTCAATGCATCGATATCTTGCAAGTATTTTTTCTTCGTGGAAAAACCAAGCTATACAGATTTGCATTTTTTTAAATAACCATACGTTCCCTACTAGAAATATTCGCTTCACTCAAAAACCGACTTATTTGCCGCCATAAGCTAAACAGAACCAACAATTTCTAGTGATTATTGTAATAATTTTTCTAGGAATATGCTTAGCTATCATATCGTCTTGTTTAAACATAGAAAAAAATATTTTTTTATAATAAAATAGCCATAAACTTTATTTTTAAATGATCTAATTGTGTGTGCATTGTTTCTTGTAATTAATGACTTTTATTCAAATTTTATATAACTACCCGGTGTTTAAAAAAAACAAACTTGATTGCAAAGAATACATAATTGATTAAATAAATACGGAGTTGATTGCAAAATAATGTATTTGTAAATGTTAGCACCCGTTTTTTGGCGGAGTTATTTAAAATTTACGATTTTGGTCAAAAACCCCTATATGTAATAAGAAAATCAGAAAAGAAACAAAGGATCATTTAGGCCGTGTATGGTTTTTTATCTATAGTATACTTGCCGCCTGTAAAACAGTCTAAAATAAATACTATAGAATAAATTTCTATTTTTTGAATTTTATGTACTTTTTTTATCTATAGTATTTTTACGTTTAGCTGTGGAGTAAAAGCATGTTTTATTTTTATACTATAGATAGATATGCAAAGCTATAGTATATTTTTTATACGCAGCAAGGCTGTGTATAAAATTAATACTATAGATAAAATATTACCTATAGTAAAAAAATAAAACAGATTTTACTCCACAGCTACGTTGAAAAATACCATAGATGCATTGATATAATCTATAGTGTAAAAATCATACACAGCCTTAATGGAATAATTTCTTAAACTTAGTCAAACAATTATTGAATTACAAATAAAGTTGGAGGAAGAGATGCGAGACTACCAATAGATATTTTTATTTACTATTATTCTTTTTGATTATAAAAAAAGTGAATTATTTATTTAATATTTACTCTCAATGATTTTATTGTGATTTATTAAACAAAAATTTACAGAAATCAATTTTTAAGGTATTATCATATGCTATGTTCTTATTTTATACATTTTAAAATTTATACAGTTGAAATGGTGTCATTTTTATCCTGTATTTTATTGTGACTGATTAACAATAATCTTATTCCTTTATTTTTTGCGAACACTTATCAGTTAATCTAGTCAACATTAAGTCTTGTTATATTGTAATCCTTAACCGTTTCACTATACCTATACTTGCCTCCTAATATTCTTACTGTTTGATTTTTCACCTCAAACAAAACTCATCTATTTAAATACACCATATTTCGTTGTAGATAACATACACGTTATTTTGGTATATGATATTCTTATGTATATGATTGTCATTTCTCTGGCATGATTCTAATTGCTTGTTTTGTTTATCGCTTCTTTAAATGTTTCTTTATAATATAATTTAATTATAGGAAGGTAGAAAAAATAAACACCATAACTTTTTACTTCATTGAAGTGAGAAATTAACTGTACCTGTATTTTTTTGTATAAAATCATTTGTATTGTTATCCCATATAAAATTCAACGTAACGAAAAACATCTGCAAAAGATTATCCAAAAATATTACCGTTATCGAGAATATGCTCGAGATATTTCATATTTTTCTAAAAATTTGAATTTGCTTGTCCCTGGTGGCTTAGCCCGGATTTTTTTTTGACTAGGCCTGTCAGTGTTTTTTCCAAAATATGCCTCTAAAAAACGATTTAAATTGGCAAAAATCATAATTTATTTATTTTTAAAATTTTTTTTATGAGTTTTAAATAATTAGATTTATTTTTCAAAAAAATCTCCGCACAAAAACCCCTTAAATTTAGGCGCAACTTCTTTTCTAGAGGGGTGTTAACCACCTTCTTTCCCTGCCCGCCTGTCTACGCCATTCATGTGGCTGTAAAGACATGACAAAATATCATTTTGAATTTTTTATTGTACCAGTCATACTTATTACATAAGGATAATATATTTTACTTGTTGTTTTTATAGTATAATTATATAGCCGAACCCAAAATGCATAAATAATATGCCAAAATATGAATTTATTACACAAACTATGTACGATATGTTATTATAAAATGCAAAATGCAACATGCAAAAACCAGATTTTTTTGTTTTTTAAAAATTATTTATAAATCAGTGTAGATTTTATGCGTGGCGTAGCCAGGAATTTTTCTGACCAGTTCAGGTCAGTGTTTATACAGAAATATAGGTGGAAACACTAATTTATGAAGTTTAAAATTGTCAATATTTTGTTTTAATATTCTTAACATGAAACTTTTTATTTCATTATTTTAAACAAAAAAATATCTACACAAAAAAACGACTGTCCTTAAATTCCGGCATAACTTTTTGTATCCAGGAGGGGGGCTCGACCCCATCTGCCCCCCCCCCGCCAAACCCACGCTACTGCTTTCATTCGTTTCTTAATTTTTATTCGTTAAAAATATGGAACGTTTTGTCTTTTTTACAATATTTTTTTTGTAAAAATGAATATTAAGTGCCTTTTACAGTTTTGAAATGAATTTACGACTAAAAATAGTATATTATAAAATTATAAATGCATTTGGTTTGCCCTAAGAATTTTCAAATCATAAAAAACTAGTGAATTGGTAAAAAAACCGAAATTTTGCAGCAGTGTAAAAAAACTAAGCTGACTAAATACTTCAATGTCATGTTTTACGAAAAATCTGCTATTGTTATAAAGGGTTTTTATGTAATATTTGTTGTAAAAATACCTTTTCTTGTATATAATAAAAAAACTGCTGGAAAGAAATAATAAATAGATTGTAGAGAACATATTTATGAATTTAACTTTACATTTAACTTTTTTAGTGTAATAAATGTGAACATTGGTGCAAATGAACATAATAGAAATTTAAAAATAAAATATTTACTTGTCAGGTTTTTTTACTTTTTAAAAACACCTTTAACATAATAAAAAACGTAACGAAGTATATTTAGCTTATTTTTTTACATTAATAACTAAAATTCTAGGTTTTTTTTATATTTACAATTGCAGTATGTCTTAACGAATATTTATAGGTCATACCTATATATATTATAAAAACAAAAAAAAAGCTTATTGCATATTGCTTATTGCATATTGCATATTGCATAATATGCATACTATATTCGACAATCAGATAGGGTTGAAATAGAAAAGGTTAAACCGAAGAATTTTTTAATAAATATAAGATAGTGTATTTTATTCGTTAGCAACTAAATTTATATATACTGTTTATAAACAAAAAGATTTGTGTAAGAAAAATTCTTTTACGTGCCAAATCTGTTATTGATGATATTCTATTTATTAAAAACTTTTAAGAAAACTATTTTCGTGTAAAAACTGCTTTGAACGCCCAACTAACAAAACAGTTGCTTTAAATATTTTTATATTATTGTAGATGTGAGGCGCTGTATTATTAGACACTGTAAACTTTTTAGTTTTTTTAACAAAAAAACTACTTATAATTCTTTATTTTGAGGCCATATTTGCCATAACTCTAAGAGCTACCAGATTAAAATGAAAAGCTTAAAAATATAAGTAAAGCGGTTCCAGAAGTTAACTTTTTATTTTAAAAATTTTTCAAAATTTTATTTTTTTTGGGAAAATTAAAATTTGCAAAAAATGCATTAACATCGTCTTAAACATTTTTTAAATGACCCCAAGTATATTTTTATTGCACCAATATATTTTTTATACTTTGGCATATTCACTAATTATATTCTAGTTTATGTTTCATTTTTTAAAAAGAAGCATACATGCGTCATTTATACAAAAAAAATACCGTTTTTTTTATTTGTAGCTCCAAGAGTTAAGGGATAACAAATAAAAAATAATACGTAGAAGTGGCGTAGCTAGGATTTTGTATCGAATGAGGTAAAAAATCTGCTAAAAAAGCATTAAAAAATATATTTTATATTTTTTTATACAAATCTTCAAAATTTGAAAAATAAAATTTTTTAAAAAATATATTTTTAGGCTATTTTTACGCACCAAAAAAAAAAAACCTTTAAATTTACTCATATTTTTTAAACTGAGGCTGGGGCAAATAATATTCACCATCGGTTACGCCACTGATATGTTTACCCTAAGGATCGTAAAATCACAATATAAGAAATGATCTTAGGATTTGGTATTACGTTAAAAATTATCCCGGGATCCCGGGATTAACTCAGAAAAGGCGCATACCGAAGGGGGTAAGGGGTTGTATCCAGAGGTGTTATCCAACGGAGTGTTAGGGGGAGGGGGGTTCAACCCCCTCCCTCCCCCCTGGATTTTTTAGTGTTTTATTTTATTTGCGGTTTCGCGCTAAAATATAGGGTTATCCAAAAATATTTTTTTTTAACCCCCCCTGAAAAAAATTTCGGATCCTTTCCCCTGGTTGTATCTCCCTTATAAAAAAATTACGCCTGATTTTAAGGGGGATTTGAAAAATAGTTTGATTCAATTTAAAATTTTTTAAAAAAAATTATAAACTTTAAAACATCGAAAAACAAGGTTTAAAAGCATAAATTTCAAAAACAACTACTACCACAGCTTGCCATTTCCAGCTACATAACTCAGTTTCCTAAATAAAACTTTATCAAAATAACTAGTCTCTTCATAGTTCCCAACTCAGTTATACTACTCCTACTCAGTTCTTAACTCAATTTCTCAATTGCTTTAGTTTTATGTAGAAAAAAAATGTGTAAAAATTATTATAGGGCATGATCGTTTGTAAAACATACCCAAAAAATACAATTCTTACAATTTTTTATCTTAAAAGTACAACTGATGTTTTTTTATATATGTAGCCTTTTTATTAAAATTTTGTGTTTTAAAAAGTGATCTCTATGACAATAAATAGTTTAATATTCTATTTATTTTGTTTTTTGTCTATATCCATTATTACAAAATATATAATTTGTAATATATTAAAAACTTGTATAATATACACGTGCAATAATGTTTATTACGGTGACATTTTCACAGTTTACGCCTTAACGTCTCGATAATTAATATGTTTGTAAAAATTAATATAACTATAGTAAACAATGTAAACCATTTTTATAATTTATACAAAACTATCGAAAACTTCATTAGTTATTTTCGTTTGTGTAGCATTATCCGATTATAAAAATTATGTCCTTTAAGAATATAAATTGAGTAATTGCTCAAAAAATACCAACTTTTAAGACTTCAAATATTTGTTTCTTATTTCTCAACTCTGGAATCCGAGAACGGACCACAGATTATTTTTTGAGTAATTACTCCGTTTATCATTCCAAGCCCTGCTGACTACCCCTGGCTCAAAAAATACTGGGTACGCTACTGACTCAGGATTATTCGGGGTTAATTTTAGCTAAAAAATACTGACTAAAATACACTATCATTGCCGGGAAAAGTACTTAATTACACATTTTTTTATAGTATGAAAAATAATTTTGGCAGCTATCTTCCGATAAGCCATTTAGAATACATGAAAGATTTTATTCGGTTAGTTGACTACGATCGTGTATGATTGGTAAATGATATTGGAATAAAATTGACCTTAGTTGAACTTTTGTCTTATGACTAACAATAGCTATATAATTTTTTTTTGGAAGATCATCTTTCAAAATTTTTTCTCTTCTAATTTCAAAAAAGTTATACATCCGAATTCATATACATAATTTAAAGATACCTATTTTCTATAAATATAAAAGTTTAAAAATACTTATGAACTAAGCCTAATATGGTAAATATATACTAGTTACATAAAGCGACTATTTATTATAATAAAAAGGGTATAATATAATTGTAAACACTAAAAATGGCTATAGAAATATATCCGAATGCTCAAAAATATACTGTCTACGGATTCTCTATATAGTGATACGTTTATCTTTTTTAAATAGCTTCCATTCCAGTATAATCCGTTCACTTAATATTCCATGGATTCAAATTGTTTCTAATCACGAAAAAAATGAATAACGATAATCCCAAATCCTAGAATTACAAACTCTAATTTTTTTATGCTGTCGATAAAGTACAACATATTGCATGGTTTTGTATCTTTTTATAGAATTCACACAGTTTTTAATATGTAAAATCACACGTTAATAAAAATATTTGTAAATTAATGGTTTTATAACCAATTCTTTATGTTGGAAAAACTTGGTTCTTATTTTTAGGGGTGCTAAAATAAAAAAGATAATTATAATCTTACAAAATATTATAAAATATAATCCTGGGATTAGGATTAAAAAAATACCGATAGAATCTATATTTAAAAATCGCGATTCCCATGATTACTATCCCTAGTTGTACCCAAAAGGTGATTTTTATAACTTCGCGCCCTTTATATCTGACGGATAAAAGTGACCTTCAATCATGTGAAAGAGAGTACAATGTAGCAAAATACATTAAACACTGGTGGATTCTTTTAGCTTTTATTTTTTCGACGGGCAATTTTACATAGGGATTTGTGTAACAATGCAAAAAAGGCTAAAATCGTGCACGCCTCATAAAATGATATAAGATAATTTACGGAAATTATATTTTAATTGCTATTTCGTTTTAATTTATGGATAATTACATGTATTCTTGCAAATTAATACTAAAATACAAATTAAGCCAGTTATTACAAATATTAACGGCGTTAACATCGTACTACCTGACATTTTATTTTCCATTTCATCAAGTATATTATGATTTCTATTTAGTTTCTGGATTTTTTCATATGTTTTTGTTACAACTTTTTCATTATTATAGTCATCTTCTTCATTTAAGTCACCTTCTTCATTATAGTCATTTTGTTCATTATAGTCATCTTCTGCGTCTTCTTCATTTGCGCTTTATAATGAACCCTTTAATTCTTTAGATCTCTTGTTTGTATCACCAGTTATTGTATGCATGTTTTCTTCTTCATTGGTTGCATTTATTTTCCTTACTGTTTTTTTAGTCAGCTTTGCTATAATAACTGTCGGCTCATCTTTGCTTGGTATTATTGTCTGTAATTTCTGGGATTTTCCACATATATGTTCATTTTTAATGTTGTTCTCGATTGGTTTATTTTCCGATCTAACTTTCTCGTTTGTGCCGCTTTCTTTACTTATACTCAATTGGCCAGTCACTTCTTTTATCAAAATATTTAACACTTTATCAATAGAACCCTCGGTGCATTTAGATACGAAGGATTTATAGATCCTACGCCCTGCAATACTGCTACTGCTATTGCAATTAATATGCCAGTCTCTATCATGTTTAAAATCAATTACATAACTGTAATTCTTATTGTATGTCCCTATCTCAACATCCCCATTATTATACATAAATGCTTCATAGCCTTTTTTCTTTACATTTTGTCTCTTTCGGTTATTGTTTATAATATTTTCGGAGATGGTAGTAATAACCCAGGGTTTTCCTGTATCTAAACATCTCATATACATTTTCACATCATTCATGGTAATATTAGTTTTTATGGTACTACTGTATTTTGGTACCCTGATGGACGTTCTGGTACCCTGTGTTGGCGCTTCGGCACATAAGGGGGGAAGAGGGGGGGGCTGAATCATAGGAGTCCCAAAAGGGCATAAAAAATAATTTAAATTAAAAAAGGTTTAAAATGGTTACATAAAAAATATTAACTTTTATAATATAAGGTTGTTTTTATCTTTGATTAAATGGACTTATATTAAAAAAATTAGTATATCAGGAGATTTAATTATACTAATCCATAAGTAAATGGATTTTATCGTATGATAATTAAATTATCTTTATTAATAATTTGTTTTTTTTATGTTTTTTATCCATGTTTTTCCGTCTTCATTTTTGCCGCCTCAAACTAGGACCCTTTAAATCAGGCTCCTCCCTTATGTGCCGAAGCGCCAACACAGGGTACCAGAACGTCCATCAGGGTACCAAAATACAGTAGTACCGTTTTTATTTGTTCATTAAGCTTTGTAAGTATATATGTTCCCTGATTTTGGACATATAGCAGCTCAATTCCTCTAAATACTTCTTTAAGTTGTCTTTTTATTTCTTCGGAAATACCAATTTCATTTATTTCTGTCAAGCCAAGAAGTTTCATATTTGGGCAAAATACTAGATACGCCAAAATGTCTCTCTGCATCCCAATAAAAGTACTTTTACCTTGAACGCACTTATCCGTATGCAATTTTCTGATTTGATCACAGTAGTCTTTTATGGAAATATAGAGGTTTTCTATTGTTGAATTATTAATTTTAACCCGTTTACCAGTCAACTCATGCTCAATTGCCCCATGATTTTTTATTGCGTGTTCCAGCAGATTGTTAGATTCATTTAAATCGCTTCGCAATTGTTCTGTATTGTTGGAGTAAATCCACTAGAATAAGGAGCACATAAGGCCTGTAAATGGGGATTATCCATTTGACCACTGTAACCGAGTTCATCTGTCATACAGCTAGTATATTCTAAAATAAAAAGCAAAGAAAACATAAGTTAGTTTTTACTTGAAATCGTATAATATAATCAAACAATAAATTAATCTTATATTTTAGTCCACGATAAAAAAAACGAAATATTAAAAACCTTTGCAATCAAGGATCTTATGATATAGTATAAATTGACTAAATAATAAATGCTAGTTACAAGGTTGCGTGTACAAAAACGAACATTCCCAGAACAATTTGGTTTTCCTCCGATTTCTTTTTGTGTTATATTAATGCATATAATTTCCGACTGTTATATATTTGTCTATTTTATTGGCGTTTAATGTATTTATAGGTGTGAATATCATGCTCAGGTCTCTTAAAATTAGGAGATTTTTAGAAAATCTCCGAACGTCTCCAATTCTAGAAATTCTAAAATAAAGATTCATCCGTATTCTAGATTAGTAAAAAATGATCTTATCTCCCAATTTAAACAAAACATTTTGCGTATTATACATTTTAAAACAAAAATAAGGGTAACAAATTAGATATGCTTACTTAAAAACATTAACTAAGATACATTGTGTTTTAGATATAATGCATATAGTCGAGTAAAAAATTATAAAAATAAAATGCATCATGTATATATTTTACATGGTATAAAAACTTAAGGTAAAATGCACTATACTAATACGCAGTTTTTGGGTAGTTATGGTTCAAAAAATGTAAAAAATTTTAAATTTACTATGTTTTTTGATTGCGCTACACGTTTAATCATCAAAAAAATCATCTTACAATTAAATTACAAAAACATGTACAAGTAACTTACTAAACCTTTGACCGAAAACCTCGTCGTATCAACTGATTGATTATGCTAACTTTAATGTTTTTTTATGCGCAAAAATAAGACTGGCAATTGATAAATATTTTGGCTATGAAAAACACTGGATCTTTTACCAGATGTATAGATTCATGTAAAAATATTGCAAAATTTATAAATACAAGATTATTCGGGTTTATAAAAATATTCTTTTTTGTATGTAATGGATATATATAGTTCTCCTAATTCTTCTTTATTTAAGATTTTAAAACCCGATTTTCTTCTTATTTTATAATAATAAGGAGGCTTAGGAGTAGGAATGAGGATCGGATCTTTTTTAAATCATGATCATATTTTAGATCATTTAAAAAATATGATCTATGGGATCACGTTCATATTCAATATTTTTCTTCATTTTATATTTTTATTATTGCCCCCCTAAATGACATCAAAAAATATATGGGATTATTTTAAAAAAGA
>JAQFYM010003418.1:0-18716 GCA_034694785.1 Agrenia bidenticulata | reverse complement strand
TATAAAATAAAAATCTCATATAAATGGAAAGTTTACAAGGCATGAAAATTTATGAAAAACTTACACAAACATTAAATATCAAAACTTGTTTGAATGCTTCAAAAAATTCCGATAATTTAAAATGCTAATAACTCCCTTGCTTTTGTTCTTATATGTTAACCTTTAACTTGTGCAAAAGTACCAACCAAACCAGCCAATTAAAATACAAACTTTTTTTATCTCATTGATAAATCATATTTAAAGTATAAAATAAAAATCTCATTTAAATGGAAAGTTTAAAAAGCATTAAAATTTATGAAAAACTTACAGAAACATAAAACCTCAAAACTAGTTTGATTGCTTCAAAAAATTCCGATAATTTAAAATGCTAATAACTCCTTTGCTTTTGTTCTTATATGTTAACCTTCAACTTGTTCAAAATTACCAACCAAACTAGCCAATTAAAATACAAACTT
The DNA here is from genome assembly GCA_034694785.1 of Agrenia bidenticulata. Lineage (NCBI taxonomy): Eukaryota > Metazoa > Arthropoda > Collembola > Entomobryomorpha > Isotomidae > Agrenia > Agrenia bidenticulata. The sequence continues at coordinate 18,261 of JAQFYM010003418.1, read as the reverse complement.
TTTTTATCTCATTGATAAATCATATTTAAACTATAAAATAAAAATCCCATTTAAATAGAAAATTTACACACCGTTAAAATTTATGAAAAACTTCCAGGAACATAAAATCTCAAAACTAGTTTTAAATGTTCAAACAATTCCGGTAATTTAAAATGCTGATAACTGCATTCTTTTCATTCTTATAAGTGAACCTTCAACTTCTATAAATTTGCCAACCAAACCAGCCAATTAAAATACAAACTTTTCCTTCTCATTGATAAATCATATTTAAATTATAAAATAAAAATATCATTTAAATGGAAAGTTTAAAAAAGCGTTAAATTTTATGAAAAACTTCCAGAAACTTAAAATCTCAAAACTAGTTTGAATGCTTCAAAAAACTCCGGTTATTTAAAATGTTAATTACTGCATTCTATTTGTTCTTATATGTTAACCTTCAACTTGTGTAAAATTAATAACCAAACCAACCAATTAAAATTTATCTCATTGATAAATCATATTTAAAGTATAAAATAAAAATCTCATCTAAATGGAAAGTTAACAAAGCGTTAAAATTTATGAAAAACTTCCAGGAACATAAAATCTCAAAACCTGTTGGAATGCTTCAAAAAATTCCGGTTATTTAAAATGTTAATTACTGCATTCTATTTGTTCTTATATGTTAACCTTCAACTTGTGTAAAATTCATAACCAAACCAACCAATTAAAATACAAACTTTTTTATCTCATTGATAAATCATATTTAAAGTATAAAATAAAAATCCCATTTAAATTGAAAATTTACACAGCTTTAAAATTTATGAAAAACTTCCAGGAAAATAAAATCTCAAAACTAGTTTTAAATGTTCAAAAAATTCCGGTAATTTAAAATGCTCAGCTTGACTTTCTATTGAAGTTTATGTTACTCTTGCTATTTAATTAATCTACCAAGACTTAAATACCTAGAAGCTGGTTTAAATTCTGTTATTACGGTTGATTTATGAATAATTTAAATGCCATGTTTATGAGAGTTTAAAAAAATCCTTCGGTGCTGATTTACATGTATTTGAATCGAAAATTAATACTTTAAATTAAGTTTTCAAAATCAGTTCGAAAGATGTTCTTGAACTCTTGTGTCATATCATGGGCTTACTCGCATATCTTCAATTGACCACCTGGGATAATTAGTGTTGTCATGAAATAAAGTTGAAAAGAATTTTTTTAAATCGCAACTGGTTATGCTCGCATGTCTAACAGGGTTGGCATCTTTTCAAAAAAATTAATATTTTTCATGAAAAATGAAATATTTGAAATATTTGAAAAATTTGAAAGATTTAAAGGATTTGAAAAATTCAATATAATGCAAGTTTACTTTTCAAGGGCCTTGAAAAAATTGAAAAATTTGAAAATTGAAAGATGAAAAGGGAAGATTTTGAATAGAGGAATCTCCAGGAGGTTGCGGAGATTTTTTTAAATAATGTTACACTGCGATATTTATTTTAATAGAGTGATTTCAATGTCCATGTTGTCTGGACTTCTTTTTTTGCATGAAATTTCAATGAATATTTATGATTTTTCATTTTTCATTTTTCAACCATCTTTATCTTTCATTTTTCATGAAATTTCAATCATTTTTCATCTTTCATTTTTCACTTGAAATTTCACCTGCCAACCCTGATGTCTAAGCTGTGCTGTAAAACAGTTAGAAAGCATGCGATATTATGTATGTTTTGATAAATAATTTTGTATAGATTTACACTTCTAAATCCTAAAATTCATTCTAAAAATAATTATTTAAGTATTAGTTTTAAATTTATTCCATACTTAAGAAAGTAAACGGGATAAACAATTTTTAAATTGTAATTCAGAATTGGACACACCAATCTTCGAAGAGATTTTAAATTGAATTTTTACATTAAGGCTTTTGAAATGGAAATAGAGAGTATGCTAAATTTACAAAGAGATTATTTTAGTTTTTCAATGTTGTATGTACTCACAGAATAACTTGCTTCGATTTTTGTAAATGTCAACAGAAGTTGATTGAATTTGAATCTCGCAGGGCCAAATTATCACTGCATAAGCGATACTTACAACGAAAGAGATTCTGATCTACCATAATGAATGATTTACCATATATCTATATGAATGGGATTTTAACGGAAAGTTTTTAGGTTCTTTAATTAATGTCAGTGACACAGAGATCATGCGGATCAAACACAAAGATTTTTGTATTTGATCTTTGAAACCTCTTTTTCACTTTAATATTAGAGTGGTTCTTTGCAAATTCACAAAGATATTCACAAAGCGTAGCATTTTATGAAAAGTAGATATTGTAAATTGAAAGAATAAAAGTAGGAAGCTACGAAACTTTTAGAGTTCATGATAAAATGATAATCAAGGTGTGATACCATTTTCCATTAACAACTTACACTCTCACTCTGTCGGAAATTGAGAGCAAGCAGAGTGCATTTATTGATTTTGATGTGTCCCTCATACAAGGTTCGTTAAAAACCCGGGTTATAAATTATATACTTGAGTAAACCGACGTAAGAATCCGTACAAATGAATAAAACCCGGGTGGTCTAGTTATGATGTGCGGGGAGGCGAGTGAATTTGGTCGGTAGTCAGTGGAGTGTGGATCAAGTGCGGAGGACCACAGTAGAGTTCAATTATCACTTTTTTACATCTCAAATAAATCCACCTCTGTCCAGTCCTTGAGAATCAAATGAAAACATTTTTAGACGGAATGGAAACTTGGCAAGACATTCTTAGAAAGTGACAAGAGGGTTCCACTACAATATTCCACTTACGCAAACAAATTTTTTTACAAAAGAAAGCGAGTTTTTCCCAAAATTCTTTTTCCAACTCACAATGACGTTTAAAATACTTATCGTAAAATTATACGTTTTACAATGGATTGCAAAACCTAGTGCATTTTTTGTGACATTCAAGATCTTGATAAAGAGTTGTTGCTTAATATTTTACAGGAGAATATTTTTAGCACATCTCAATGGTCAGTTTATTGGAACGAAGAATTATGTCAAAATCAACCAAATGTTATTCCGAAAATGTTTTAACTTATTTCAAAAGCAGATTAGTAGGTCTTGTGAAAAAAATCGAAAAAGCGAAATCGCGTAGTAGATTACCAATAATTAACTTATACTAATTACTTATTTACTACTAGTGACTAGACTTCTAAAAACCACATTTTTTAAGCCATTATTGATCGGTGCCTTTTTCGGAAGTCCAGTGTCATTTTTTCGATATCATCTTATATATCTATCCGTCTTATCGTTAGTCTAGTTATTATAATGAGCTCTAACATCCATCCAGTAGTTATAGAGGAGTAGAAATACTAGCAAAATTTTAACAAAACCAAAGAAAAGGATCAGAGCTGTTCACCAAATCAATAATAAAAATTGTAGAAATATCTCAAAAATGTTTTTGAAAACTGAAATAAGTTCACGCACAGCATGAACCTGTCAGGAATTAATGAACAATAAATTTTTTTTATTATTTATTTGAAATGAAAATTATGAAAGGCTATAGTGCTTACTTATAAGAATTCTAAAGGTGAATTGTATAATCTGAATTTTAAAATGACACATCACGTTATACACATATTTCTGCATTAAATGTCATACACAAAAATGTATTTTTTGATCAGACAATTGTGTGGAAGCTGTTGGAAATGGATTGTCGTTAGGATGGAACTGCTAGGAGCCTTACAAAAACTGTGCAATAAAATTTTCTCTCGGCATACAAAATGTCTATAGGCTAAACGCTTATTGTGTACTCGAAAATTCCAGGAATAAAATATTCTCTTTTATTATGCAACATCAAATTTTCAAGTTTAGGATCCCTGACTGGAATTTAAATTTGCATGTCCCTGGTACTCCCGAAAATTAGAGAAACTTATAGAGAAAATATTTTGACTTCTTTTTACTTGGAGTTTTTATGTGACATTTGAATCGTATTGTCTATTCAAGTCAAGTTCTTGTTGTTGAGGAACGGGCTTATGTTTCCCAAGGCACTTATTTAACAGCCTAGTCGATGATTTCAGGTAGTGCTTTTGTCATACATTTTTTTATAACTCCACCACAGGGTGTTACATAAGAGATGCCGTTCGGGGGCTTTTTCCCAAGGAAGGCGTAAAGTCTTATTGTTGAAATATTTTTTACAAGATGAATAACGTAAAAGAAGTTTGGAAAATCATTAAGTTTTTATTAAATCCACAATCAGCAGACAAACGGAACCGAAATCCCCAATTTAAGGCTAAAATTAACTCCAAACTTGCCTAGTTCAATTACTTTTTCCTATCAGATAATTAAAATCATTAAAAATTATCATTAAAAACTCAAATATTTCGATAAGGAATCTTTCAATCCAAATTTTTTAAATGTTTACGTATTTATAAAATTAGTTGGAAACTGTATCAATACTGGCTAAGGATCTGCTTGTATTTAAATATTTACATTCAACTTTCAAACATTTACAATTACTTCCACAAGACTGACTTGGTGTCTTCCCCCACCCTCAAAGAAGGAGTTATTTAATTAAATTCAGAGATCTAAATCTAAGCCATAGATAATTGAAAAAGAGACGAGTTGCTAAAGAGTCAGTTCTTATAATTATTTCCACTTTGATAATAAAACAATTTATATTTCATCTTGTCAGTCCAAAAAGTGATTGTGACTGATAATTATTTCCAAGACAAAAACAAGTTCTCTCCAGAGTACTTCTTGAGACAAGTGGAGTTTGCAAGGAGTGAGTTAACTATTAGATAATTATCACCAAGGACCCAGGAGCAAAATTCGAGACTTGAAGAGAGAGGAGGAAGGGATGTGTAAAATAAAAGTTTATGAACTTAAGTGAGTCTGAGGGAGTTCATTTGTAATCACATTAGACGCATCACCAACTTGCTCATATTGAGTCAAGATTATATTCATGAGACTCTTGTACTATTCACCACTGCGTATCCTACATTTCAGTGGACCAAGACAGATTTTCGGAACCGTTCAAAAATGGAACGTCAAAAACTTTCTCCCCACTAACCTCTCGCATGTACGATTAGTGCGAAGATTTGGATTTCAAACTGGGAAGTAGGAACCGAGTATTGATAGGAATTATCTTAGGCCTAATTGATTGATTTTTCGATTTTTAAGTCTCTATAAAAATCGATATACAGGGAGAAATCTCGTGGAAATTATGATTAACATTTTTTGAACGCCAATTACGCCCAATTTGAAGTAGTACGATCAAAATAGAAATAATTGTATGTCCAGTAATAAGCTTGGAAGATGTTGGCATAAGAAGGTTGTTATACCTAATTACGTAATGTAACGGCAACTGTTTCAATGGAAAAACATGAGTCTTAATTCCAATGGGACATAAAAAGTTACAACTGTTGTGTTTGGTTGCCACAAACGGTTGAGCCTTTGAGATTTATGACTTTTGGCTGGACTTTAACACTTGTTCGGTGGTGATTTGGCTCGTACACTTCCCGCATCAACTCGTGTTGGTTCCATACTGTTCTATGAAAACACGGAGTCCGTACCGTCCACAAATCTTGGGCTTGAGTCACCGAAACCTGTTTGGGACAATAAAATCCGGCTTGAAATATTACCAATGGACACCAGCTGACCAAATTCCGGAGACCGATAGTTCCCCTACCCTCTACATCTAAAGTTTTCTAATAAATCACCAAGGGGTACTCTTATAATTTGGAAGCGTTTCTGCAAGGGAAACAATTCTTGGCCCTTTTACTTTAGCTGTACACCGACAGTCGTAATATCTGTAGGTTTAATTAGTTGATAAATTGTTAGGTGTAAAACTGTCAAATGTGGGTCTTGGTGACTGAATAAACTTGAAATTTTTCGTAAAATCTGAAAATGCTTAAAATAATCAGTAATAATTGTATGGTATAGGGGCACCATATTTAACTTTGTTGCTAATTATAGTAATAAACATTTTGCATCGCAAATTCTATCGCTTCGTCGTCTAGTATTGACCCGGACAATGTTTGAAGGCTGCGTGTTTTCAACAGTAATGAGTGGACTTTTTACAATTAGCAAAGTAAATGGAATAAGCCATTCAGCTTTAAGCTCGGTATTTTCTCGCGGGCCTGAGGCGTACTCAAACAAACAGAAAGATATTTCTAGGGAATTGTAGAGTAGATAGTTTGCAATGCTAACTATGACCTGAATATAATAAAAACAATTTCAACCGCGTTTTCAGATTGACATTGATAAAAATAAATTTAGCCAGAGTTGTAAACAATTAAATAATTTCAAAACTTATATCACTTGCTCTTTCACTTTTAATCTATCACATTTGTTGAGTTTAATTTCTTTAACATCAGTAAGATATCGAAAGTAAAAGAGGAAGGACTGCTATAAATGAAGCTTAAAGAATAAAAGTTGTTGTGTGGTGCGTTTTAAAATTTTGATCATCTCCATTCCATACTTTTCAGGGGTATATCCGAGGATATCATATGAACGATCCTATTGCCCTTACATATTCCATTTGGAAGATTTATATTCACAAGAGGAAAAGGGTGCATTTTTATTCCAGTCGATATTAGTGTTATAAAAGAAAATCCGAAGAATAAAAAGGAATTGAACTGGAACTACTTTATTGGAAGGGGAATATCAAAGAAATAGTAATAAAATATGCTCTTTTATCTCTGCACTCTCTCCTCTAGTCTTTCCATTGAAAAAATAAATGAGTTCAAAATGCTTTTAGAATAACAGGAATAACACAAAAATATAGAAAATAAATTTCTCTTCCATCTACTGAAAATGAGAGTCAGTCAGTTCGAGCTGAGTTGTAAAAGTAGATTCAGGTATTGAAAATTTGAAACAAAATAAACATAAAAAAAGTGCAGAGAAAGCACCCAAAGTTCCCCGTCGGGAATTTGTGAAAATAACTAAACTCCCGGGAAAATCCGCCAATTTCTCTCAAACTTTTCCTCCGTACGGAAATCCGTTTTGAAATATCTCTCAGGCAAAAAAACACCCATCCGAGCATATTTTACTATAGAATTCTCTTGTGGAAACCAACTCAACTGAATCATTACAGTTTGAGCATTCGCTACCCATGTTTTCCTAAGGGAACGAAGCTGGAGGTGTCAGTAAGTTTGTAAGCAGTATGGGTTGTTTTTTTACGTCTGAAATCTCGAGGCTGTTAACAATGCGTTTTAGAGTACAAGCCTCATCTGTTGAAACTCTTGCAGTGTCAATAGAACGGAAATCCGACATGAATAATATAAATCACTTTTTCATGCTCAAAGCTTTTATCATCTGCTAATTGGATTTTTTGATCACGGAACTCTCTCCCTCTCACATCACACGGTTACCCACTCTGATATGATGTTATTATCTCCACGCAATTATTGGGCGCATGCCGACCTGGCCCTGGGTCTCAAAGATACATTAGGAAATAAAGTACAAAAAATCACTGGTATAAAATACCATGGCTAATATTCTAGGGCTTTGGTAATCACAAAAAGTGAGGGAATAAATTTGTGCTTCACACCCTCCGTCAATTCAAGATATAATTGATAGGAAGGTGTAAGTGCTGAGAGTGCATTTCTCATCAATCTCATTTAGGTCCCCCCGCACAAGGCCATTTATTTCATCACCTTTGCCTCCGTATACTTGAGCAACTTTTGTCCTCATCCTTCCTAATCTAGTCTAATGACACGAACTTGGCTAATCTTAGGGGCTCGAGGTGCATCTCCAGGTCTGTTCTATAGTTAGGGACTAATCTTTCAGAAAAACACGATAAGCCCAACCCATTAGCAGAGATTAATCTGATTCAGCACAACTTTCTCTGTCCTCTTCCAAAGAAGCCAGTTAGTCAGTTTCATCCCCCCTCCATTGTATCCCCTTCCACGGGGTGGATACATGATCGTAAAGCTCATATTTTGTGCCAGTATGTCCAATTATTTTCATAGTACCTCAAGTCTCCGCTAATCCTTAAGAATTTCAAAATCCGTCGTTTAAAACTTTTTCGTAGAAGGTTGTCGTGTGCTAGACATGTAAAGGGAATTTCAAGAGATTATTGAATAGGTACGAGCTGTGTGTAATAAATAGATCCAGCTCTTGGTAAATCATCTCCATTTAGAAATCTAAGACTTTTCCTATGAACTAGATGTAATGCTCCACTGGCAACGAAAATGTTTGAAACTTTTAAGACAAGATGGTACGAGGTCGTATGTACTAAGGTAGCTATAGATTGTTTTTAAATAAACCGTTCAAAACGCATCTAAAAAGGTATGACAGATAAGGCAGACCACTTCAACTTTCAATTGTCAATCTGAGTTTCGAATATTCCAAATTGAATTGAATTCTGTCGCGTCCATTCAATTAAAATAGTCACTAACTACACCTGTCACCGGCCATGCAGCAACTTAAAAAATAACCTTAAGGATCCACACGATTGTTCCCATTTTCAAACTTGGCCTGCCGTAGGTGATCCTTAATATGTGAAAACAGATATCGAAAACATTGACTCGTTCGAAAGGTTTCGACAGACGGAAGGACAGACAAACATCCACATAAAGTAGTTACGCTACTTAATAAGTCCCCCTGGAGGTAAAGCAGGTGGAGATTGAAATGATGACAGACAGGTTTATCACCATGTTCTTTGAGGGGTGTGAAAGAGTATTATATTATTTTAAACCTTTCTTGTTATATAAACCAAGATTGTTTTTCCATCAACTTACTTCCAAAACTTGGGAGAGAAAGTTGACAGGATTTTAGTTGATAGAATGGGAATTAGTGGAATAGACAGAGTTGGCTTGCTGAGTCTAAAATGATTTAAATATTTGTGTCATATGTTGATCTTCCGTCGTCCCGAGTAAACTTGACTCGACCTGTAGGAGGAAGGAAAAAGGCTTTGCATAATTTAAAGGGGAAAATTAGGCCGTAAACTTTCCTCTCCTTTGAAGGGAATTAAAATAATAGTCGCCTCATTCAAGCCCTAATTTCTTCAATGTATTCATTACACTCCAGTTGTAGGAACTTACCTGGCGGATTTTTCGTAAATAAGAGGGTAGGGAGACTAGTGGTAGCGGGGGTTGCAATGAGGTCACGAAGCTCCACGTTAATACCAATGCCTTTTTTTCGGTTTGTTTAACGAGGAGGTACAGCGGGTGTAACACTGGAGATTTTTGTGTCGTAATTTACGAACAATCCCTAGAATACTTACATGAAACCAGAGAGATATTCTGCAAATCTACTGGTGACTGACTTTCACTTTTCTCCCTTCTTTTACGGGGGGGGAAAGCTTGTCACAGGTTATTGTAGGAACTTTTAGATTTTATAAGAAAGGATTGATGGAGGTAATAAAAATCGGAGAAAATTGAAGCTCAAGTAGGAGAGTTTTTTTTATCTATTAATAATGTTTTTTACTTATATTTACGTCTTGCAAAGAAAATTATGACTAATCGTTCGACAGTGGCCTTGCCCTTTGATGGATAGAGAATATAAAAGTGAGGTGGTAATTAATGCGCCACTAAACAAGGTTAATTCTACCCCTTAACTATTGACCCCGGAGGAGGGATGAATGTCCTTCCTTAATCCTTGATAATAATAGGTAAAGTTTTTTTTACATTAGTAACTAAATCTAACACGGGCTGAAACTGATCTATTAGTAAGAAATTATTAATCACAAGTTCTTTTTTTGTTGCATATATTTGGGTGGGGCAGCAGCAATTCCAAGCTAGTGTTTTAAGCAAGGACGATATCCATAAACTTTTATTAGAAAAGTATTTGAAATAAAAATCAATAACTTTATGAATCTTCCACTAGTTTTTATCAAGTGGACAGAAAGGGGGAAAGGACCAACTTGTCTATAATATTAATAAAAATACAAGACTCGTACTTTTATTTCTATTTGTTTTTGGATCTCAAACTACTTTTACGATTCCATTCACCGACATTTGCCTTTCAAAATAATTCCCATCCTCTTTTTTATTCACTCTAAGATTTTTAATAATCCTATTTAATGGACACTTCATCTCCAATAGTTTCTACCCATCAATTTATATACTCTCTTAAGATTCCTTCTGGTCCAAGTTCCTCCGGAATATACACGAAAAAAATACAAATGCAAAGTAAAGTTATTTCCCAACAACTCTACATGCATTATGTATCATGCAATCTTGACTATTTTGTTTTACGACATCTCAAAAGCCCAGCCGAACTCGTTCAATACTTGACAAATAAAATCCCCTCTCAATCAATATGTTTTATTCTGAATTAATAAATATTTATTAGGGAGGTTGCGATACACTGATTTTTAGCAGCTTGGCTACAATCACTATCAGAAGCCAAAAATCACCCGAATCGTATCCTCCCTAGTCTTCATATCAATAGTTTCGTCTTGTGTGAAGAAACCTATGACTCAAACTAAAAAAATCTGATTTGAATTCAAATACGGAATGGAATTGTCCATTTCCTTATCCGATGGAATGAACCCAATAGTCCCAAAATCTCATCAGATCTGACGTGGCCAGATTGAGAACCCAGAGGAAAGGATAAAATAAATTACTTGTGGATGTCCAATGACTGAAAACCGTAAGTCCGGAACTTCCTTGTGATTTCCAATGATCCTAAAACTACACTTCCGTTCTTACCTCCCCCTCAATCCTTAAATTTCATGGTCAGCCCAAGATAAGGAAAAGTACAGGCTGGCCCTACTACCAGAATTGTAGGAGGCAATAAGATATCTGTGAGGGGTTGAAAAGAAATCGGCTGTGACCAGCATGGGTCATGTCATATGGTCAATAGTCCATGTAAAGAAACGACTTACCATCTCATTTCTTTCTCTCCCCTGTCCATCTCCCAAATTGACATCGCACCACCTTTCCCCCACAAATTGTGACCACCACTGCCGGATCCTAAAACAAAATCTTTCTCTTATTTACTTGGTAAATTCTCCCTACTTGTCCACAAAGTCCAGATGCTGCCACAATGACATCAGATTCTTGGCAGATCGAATCAGAATTAAGTATGGACTTATGAAATTGATTATTGGACATTGACCCTAACGACCAGCCCGTCCCTTAATCCTTCCTGATTTTTTTCTCCTTAATCCCTCTAAAGCAAGAGTAAAATTTTCTACACGATCAACCCCAATGCTTTTGATTTATTATAGCTGACTCCCTCTCTTTTGTGATCTTTACTTAAGAAAGTTGGACATTAGGGTTACTATTGTTATAATAGGTTCTTAACCACTCGTTCGGGGATATACTTACAAACAGATTATTATTATATGATAACAGAGGCTCATGTCATAAATCTCATGTCACTCCACCTTTGGTCCCTTTGATCTTGATTAATGTCACTTTTCTTGCACAAAAGGGGAAACTTGATCAAATCCAAGGAATCATGCCTCTTAAGAAACACAAAAAAATCAAGGCGGTTCAAATAAAATTCCTGTCATCCTCTAACCGGATATTGATTACATATTGGGATGGTATGAATGAAATTCCTTTCTACTCTCGCCATTCTACAACCTCCACGATCAAGAGCCTCAATACGAACACTTAGCCTAAGCTTCTACTGAAAATCGACTTGGGAGAAATAAAATTTAACCACCCCTCATTTGATGAGAAGCCCAAGTGGAAGAAATTGCTGACACCTTCAAGAAACGGTCTTCATTTGACGTAATGATTAGTACACCGATTGCCAAGCTATCCTCGCCGTTTCCTTTGATCTTCCCGAGGTTGGTTATTAAATCTGAGCGTTTCCATGCTGGGCGCTACCGAGGATTCCAAGTGTTTTACCTTATACCAGCTAATACCAGATTTGATGTCTTGTGATTAGAGAGTTTGATTGTGGACGTGGAGATTGGAAGGGATGATTGATGGTGGATGTATCACCACACTGGGGAATTTATTTACTTTTCTAACTCAACACCAGACACCACCATAATTCATTCATGACTCATTGACCTTTGTGTAATCCTTAGGACGGAAACGTAATATGGTAGTGAGTTGGTACTCAAGGCTTGGTCCTACGGGGTCTGAAAGTTCGATGCAGTTGGGATGAGAGGTGAGGAAATCTGTCGGTTTTAGAGATTTATATACAAGGGCAGTTACATTGTGTTCCACTTGGATCGTAAATCATAAATCTTTGCTGACATATCGGCCAACTCAACTTTCCTTATTCCTTTCACCTGAGCCGAGAGCACTGCCACCCACACCCAGTAATCTCATATCATCCACCACAACGCCCTTTCCCTTTACATTCAACTACTATTATCTGTTATCAACTAAATGCTGTTTAAATATATCGTACTCAAATGGAGTGAATTTCTACTGAAGGAACGTCATCGTTTAAATTCCCCTCATAACAAGCGTCGTTGAGTCTAAAAAAACATTACATATAGTTGGATAAATGTGCATAGACATCTTTAGAACAATTCACGATTAGTGTACAAACACACAGACACTCTTTATCGAAAAGAGTATTTCTGAATAAGGGGAGCTGAAGTTTCTAAGACGCTCATGAAGGTGATTTCTATTCCCGACAATACACAACAATCAAGAACGTAATCAAGAGTGAATCAAAGTATTTAAGTCTAATGTCCTCTCGAATGTCGGATTCCGAAGGGACTCAGGGGTAAGGAGAGCTGCCTGTAGGTATGATTAGTATTCAGGGACAGTTTCAAGTCTTCAAGTTACCCTTTAATTTTGGACACTTTCCCTTCCAATTTCGAATCCCTAATGGCCCCATCCCCTACTTTCAATTCTAGCCTTGCAGAACAAGACACCATATCACATCTAATAATGTACTCTATACCTACCTAGGGTTAGCCTTTTCAATCCGTCTTAACCGGAAGTTGGTGAAGATTTTTTTATATTCACCAAACTAACTTTACACACCCTGGTAATCAGAGATTCGTATGAGAAAAAAACCTGCAATATTATCCAACTCCTGCTTCTCATCCTTACTCGCAATTTGAAACTCCCAAATGATTCTGCTCCCTCAGAGTAATAAAGCCCGGGCTTAAGATTTACGAGTCCTTTTTGAGATTAGTGTAAGAGAGAACTCAGTGAAGTGTATTAATCCCCCTTCAGTCGTTCGTAGGAAACGGAGGACGTCAATTTGGATCCGGGATTGAAATATGGACTATGAAATATGTATCTATCTATTTATCTGTATGGAATACTACCCGCTCAGCCTCTGTAATACCCGGATTAATTTACACACATGAAGAGACTTCAGCCTCTATTTTAACTCGGGTAACTACTACTGTTGTTACTTAATGTTTGATTAAGTGGTTCAGTTTGATTTACTTGATTTGCCCCAATGAGTTTTACTATTAGGGTTGACTGTGTGCACGGAGAATCTTATTAGATTTTTTTAGGTTTGCTGGGGAGCAATTTATTTTGGAGTTGGTTTTAATTGAAATTTTTTAGAAAGTATTTCTAAGAGATGTTTCTGGGTGAATTCTTTTAAGAGTTTTTATGAGGGATGTTTCATAAATAATTAGCCACTTTATCCTTTACGTATGGAATATGGAGGGGAAGAAGCTGTGAATCAACAAATATTTCAGCACTTAAAAAGGACTTCATTAGTCAGGAAGTACAGAATCAAAAGTGACTTATTATTTATGAAACAAAACCCTCGTTGGGAACATTTGTAATGGAAATAATTCAAAGTTGTACAAAGGGATTTAAGTGTTAAAATTCGCAAGAGATCCACTCAGTTCTGAGATGGAAGGAGAGAAAATGTGATCTTGGTCTGTATAAACACGGGCATCACCAGAATGAGAGAAATATACGGGGGCATGCGTGTTTTGGAAATCCCTTGCACCCGATATTCAATCCCGTTGTACTTTTGGTATAAGACTAATTTGCTAGGGGCAGATCCGGAGGTTCAAGGACTTCTTTGTTCAATTCAGGTGGGTCCGATAGCACTTAGACTGCTTTAGTAGCTCGGAGTTGTACTGAACATTAAAAAAAATTATCAAGATATTTGCATGCCGAAGGAAACGCTCAAAACGTAGAGCCGACTTTAGTCGAGAGAAAAAACCCGAATTCGACATCGCTCTGGCCAGGGGAACATTCTCATGTGGCAATTGAACAATAAAGGAACTTTCCCTTCTTGTTTCCCATTCGTTCATATTTTGATACTTTCACAGTTTTAATTATTTAAAATGTAGCTACATTTTGAAATTTCAAATAATTATTAACCTACCCCAAGTTTTTTTGAGAGTTAAAATGCACTCCGAGTACCTGAACATAATTACCTTAAATAGCTTGAGTTACTCATAATAATTAGTTTCTCAGTATTTTATTTGTACCTTGCAAGTCTACATCCAGCGAAAGCCAACAATGTTTAAACCCCTGATCCAACCGTTTGACTCAACAACTAGTATAATCCCTGCCATTCATTGTTTCAAATCGAATTAAATCCCTTGAACAGAATATACCCATACCACGGCCATCACATTATTTCAGAAACCCTGATTGAATTCAGTTATAACTTGAATAAAAAACAGACACAAAAAAAAACTGTATTTTTATTTCCTAATCTTCCAAGTTTCCAAAAAGTGACCATGTTACCAAGCACTTGAAAAAGTGCCCTTGTCGGCTCCTCCTCAAATAACAGAAAGAAAGTTGGCTTTCCCTCCTCACAATTTCCCAGTCACTTTCTACAAGTAGAATCAGCCACATCTCTGAGCTCTCTCTCTCTCTTTCTACAGCTTCTCTCTCAAGACCAGCTACCAACTCTCAGTGCTGTGTCTCTTTCTCATCAATTAGCCACGGAAACATTAGCAGTTACGATTTCAGTAATTGCTCTCATTACTTATTCAAGCCGAGAAGGTATAAAACATTTCAGTTATTCGGACAGAGGAATTCAAGGAGGTCGGGGCTAAAACAAATCCCATTCATATATAGTGAGAGGTGTAGTGAGAAATTTATTCCAAGGGTATCATCATCATCAATCAGAGTCGTGGGGGTATCCACCCTGCAGTTTCTTGCATTCCATTATCTCCTCCAAAGTTACCAAGAATCCAAGAAGTGTTTGAGAGTGTGTGGTCCGGGTTGTGCATTTATAATTCCCTTGTCACATCACAAAGGGAAAAGGAGTTGTGTCACTCCAACTTGACTCTCGTCTCTCATCTCCAACTCATTAAGACTAAATTATTTACCCCCCTCTCTCATAACCGTCTCAATCCACCACTGATTATATTATGAGTCTTCATTAGCCACACTATCTTGGAGCTAATATTGACTCACGCCTTTCAATCAGCTCATAGCAAGCCAATGACTCCAGCTCTCTAGTGTTTCCAGCAGCCAAACTAGCTATTGATGGCATCCTTCACACGGATTTCTCTTTAAACGGTAATACAAAAACTTACTCCATCATTTTCTTTATGCAACTATGGATTTTCCGGCCTTTTCAACTGGAGCTCTTTAGAAACGATTGCAACCCCTGTGCCCTACAATTATTTGAACGCAAACAGACTTTCTTTCCCCGGTTTGGGAAGACGGATATATTTTTTCTATTTGAGCTGAGGTGTTTGAGAAGTAAGAGGTTGGGTTATAAAACCAAGTCCCAAGTAGTTTGAAATGACCACTGCGGCTATACTCCAAAGGACTTGTCTCTCTTTCCTTGAAAGTGTGACTCACACCACCAACCCAGGCTTTCTCTTGAGCGAATTTATCGATCACTTTTTACATTCCCCCTTCTGAGTATTTGTCTTGATGTTGAGAGTAGAATATAAACTCCCTAGTACTCGTACCTCCACCACCACTTTCCCGGCTACAAGACCAATAACTTGGAACACACAAACCATGTTCTTTCTAAAGGATTTCTACAGTATAAAGGAATGAATTCCTTTGTTCCTCAACACGACTGGGGAGGAAACACGTTGGTGTGATAAGTCCATCGTCCATCCATTCCCCAGATAAGGTAGAAACACCTTCACGTCGGCTTGGGATAATTGGTGGAAAGTTATCAAGTCTAGTCTTCTTTTGTCCGTGTCGTTGACTGATGATGAGGATATCGATTTTGGATTTTGATTTTCATATGCAGTTGGGACTTTTGCCAGCTGATTGCAGTTGAAAAAGATTATTGGCAACTTTGGCAAGTCGTTTTACGACTCACTGATGGATTCCCAATCGTCATTCAAGATGGGTATGAGGGAGATTCGTGGCCAAAGAGTTTGGACACGTGGGATTGGTATTGATGTGAAATATAATTAGAGAGAGTATCTAGTTATGCCCAGTTCAAATGAGGGATGAGGTTAGACATCGGCCCGAGTCAGCTCTCAGCTACTGGCTATCATGGATCTACTTTTTTGTCTGAATGTAAGCAGTTGTGAGGAGATGAGTTGGCTAGATAGTTAGTTTACAGATCAAGGATCCGTTTGGAGGAGAGAAGTTGAGTAACTTTTGCTTCAGAGTTTCCTCAGGGGCTTTAGGGCTGTGAACACTTGACAGAAGAAGGTCTGGATGGAGGTAGATTAGTTCTCAGAGTTGATAGAACAAGGGATTGTGATGTCCAATTAGCACAATTTTCTTGTTATTCTTACCCTATCGATTATTCCCCAGGTACGTTGTTGGAAAATGGAGAGGAGATGCTCTTCATCACTAACTCATCCCCAAAAATAATAATTAACCTTTCACTCCAAAATATAGTAGAGACGGGCAAAGCGTCAAACTTTGTTTTGGCTCACAACTGACGGGGGTTTTGACAGGGAAAGTATTATTTTTGGATTGTTGTGACAAGGTGCAAGGTAACGGTTTTTATGAAACGATATGAAAAGCCTCATCTACTTGTGTATCAGATAGGCTTTTATTAAGAATCTACAGTCTATAAACATTTTCTAGAAATCGATAACTGATTTTGTAAGTGTAATATACATACTCTCATATAAATCATATGCTTTTATGTATCTGAAAAGTTTCTCCAGTTTTTGAAGGCGGTTGTCATTTATTGAAAACGCAAGGCTTCTCGTATTCATCAGAAAAATGGATTCCTTGCACCTCGTCCTATTTTCAGTTATACAAACTGGAGTATAATAACAGAGGGCTTATGAAACCCTCCCCTCTGGAATAAAACATGAAAAATTTCCACACTGGATATCCATAATTGCACTTTTGTGTACAAAATCTCGCCTCTCAAACTCTTTGTCCTGAATACTCTTATAAATTGGGAGTGTATTGAACGCCATTGAGTTCCAGTTCCATTAAAAGCACAACTAAGGGGGATAATGGATTTGGAAATGGATTATTTATACAATCTCCCATACACGCGGTAAGGACAGTAAAGGAGTCAAAGGCTCCATTCCATTAGCTCCGAATTCGGTCAAAATAGGATATTCTCTCCTGCCGTATTCATTTAAAAGTGGGGCACCCTGTACTTTCCTTTTGGTATGAGGCTAACAAGGGCTGTGTATAAGGGGTTGTGTAGATTATATTCTCAGGAGCTGCAGGAGGTGGTATGTAGTTAGCAATTTGTGCGGAGCTAGTTTAACACTTTCTTTATCATTATTTATGGCATTGGCTGTGTAGATTTTATGACTTGCCTGGATAATAACAAGTCGCAAGGCTCTCTCTCTCTTTCTAAATGGGAATTGGGCAAAATCCTCTTGAGAAACTGCCGAGAGAATTGGGTTTGAAGGGGCGAGCTGGTTTAGTGTTTATGGGCATGAGATCAAGTTCCTTTTTTATGATTCAGATCATCCGGATTTAGTTTGGGTTCATAAAGCAAACTAATCCGCGGACTAAGCCATAACTGTTGAGATTGGATGGAGAGGTTCAGTAATCTATGGTGAGTAATTAATTGTAAAGCGAGGACATTTTACAATAGATTGTTTAATTGTGTGTTATTGAGAAATTTTGAATGGTAAATTTTACTGGTGCCACTAGAGCTTAATATCCATCTTTAAAAGGACTTTGCTTAGTTTTTAAGTATATGAAAAAATCACACCTAGCCGATATTTTTGAATTCTGTTCAAGCCAGTTTTGGTATAGGGAAATTATAATATTTATAACATTGTTTTAGTATTGTAAAATTTATTAAATTAAATTGTTTTATTAAAGACCAAATCAGCATTACCAGGCCTCTAATTCTTTTCAAGTTAATCGTTTCATACAATGAAACTTGGTTTCAAACCAAAAAAACTCACACGGTGCAACTTCATATAGCCCGAGCCAGGTTGATAAAAAATTTCAAGATTCTAAGCTAATTTATGAAAATCGGTGGGGGTACCCCCATTGGGTCACTCTAGTATTAAAGTTTCGCAAGTATTATT
>JAQFYM010003417.1:0-18716 GCA_034694785.1 Agrenia bidenticulata | reverse complement strand
CAGGTAGTAAATTATAACTACAATTTGATTATTATTATATTTAGTAATCAGATTTTTCAATGAAAATATTTTGAGGGATATTTGTCGCTTTTAAAATTTTTTACAGGCATAACTGTCGCAGGCATATTTGTCGCCAGGCATAAATGTCGCAGGCATATATGTCGCTTCACCAACCGGTTTTGACTAAAAAGTCTTTTTTTATTCCTTCATACTCAAATTGTAATTTCCAATTAAAAAATCTTTTGCGTGACATGTTAAACAGTGTTTGGAAGTCCAGAATGCAAAAATTGTCAAATTGTTGAAGCCCAACTACCTTTCCCCAAAATAGAAAATTAAAACTGAAGATTCGACAGTTTAAACTATTTAATTAGCTATTTCCCAGGTTGTTATTAGCCATTGATGGTATTCTTTGTTAATACAATGTTAATATAGACATAGAGCAAGTAACTTTACTATGTTCAATAGGTACGAGTATCGAGATCTCCTCAAATTTAAGATCCACGTTCCATTGTGAGTTCATCGATCGGACTATCTATAAAAAAAGTTATCATTTCCAGAATCTCCGACCAAGTTACGGAAGTGGTTATACATATCTTTAATCTAGAGTGCAGCTCATTCGGTCAGCTGTCCAGTGTGTATTTTAACTATTGTGTATTCTATTGTAAGTGTCCTGTGTACTATTGTAAGTAAAGTGTAAAGCTGGGCAGGTGAAAAATTTATTTTTCTAAAACTGTTTTCCTAATTTGTACCGTTAATCTAAAAGCTCCCTTGTGATGTAACGACCGCCATGTACACTTACAGCGGGTATCACATTGTAATAATAAATAAATAAAATAAAATAAATAAATAGGGAAAAGGTAAAAAAAAAAAAAAAAAAACGTTACGAATTCTAGCTGACTGAATTTGAATGTCACGACATCTTGGCCGGGGAGGCAGAGTACATTTAAACTAAACTAAAAAGCCTCGACGATTGAAATTAATTCCTACTTGTTCATATTTTCGTAATAAATTGTTAACAGTAAACTTCAGTGCACACGGTATGAAGAGATTTTGAATTTGAAACGTTGAACTTTGTTTTCTAGCTTCCCTGTTGCCTCCTGATTCAGTCAAGTCAGAAGTCCGAGTGGCGAGTGCAGGGGTTAAACGAAAAGCAAAATGAACATCCCTAAGATAATAGAACAGCTGGATGACCCAGAAGCTTCGGCCACCTTGATACTCCAGGTACTGGAGAAAGCGAAAAAAGAATTGGAAATAGAAAGGCAAGATATGATGAAACGACATGATGAGCAAGAGAAAGAAGTGCAGAAGATGTCCGAATGCCTCAGCATTGCTAAAAAGACGAAGGAAAACCAGGAAACCGAAATCCAGCGTTTGAATTTAGAATTGGAAGTTTTGGAGGCAGAAAAAGCGGAAGCTGAGCGCACGCTGACTGAGCTTAAAAATCGAGCGAGTTCTCCCTCAAAGGAAGATGTTGGGGATCTGGAGGATTTCAATAAGAAGCTTGAGACGTGGCAATCCATTTGGGCCGCTTCAAATAAAAAATTTCAAAAGGAACTGGAAGAGGGAAAGACATCAATGGAAAGTAGCACGAACGTGAATGAACTCTTAAATGCCAGTAAGTCAACTTTATAGTTGATTATTAATATGAAACAGAAATCTACCAGCTCAGCTATGTATAAATAACTCAATTTGGATACCCTGCATTTTTTGGATTAAATTATCATGTTGGACATTTGCTCATAATCACTTATTGATTTTTATCTAGAAAAAATAGCAGTTATGAAACGCTGTGACGAATTAAACGCAGTGGAATCTGATTTAGACCGTAAGTTCGGAAATATATATAGACATTTTCTGTAGTAGCTGGTATTTGATGATTTTGTTTAATTTACTCCTTAGAAAGAGATGCTGCATTGAACGAGGAAAAAGATAATCTGATTGAAAACGGTGAGTTATAATAAAACTAATTAAATCCTGCAGAGGTAGAATAAAATGCGTATGAAATATTATATGACAATACATTAATTGTGGCTTGTAAGGCCTCTGTTGTTCAATTCATAAAAGGTAGTTCTAATTTGGTTCCATTATGTTTGATAGCTTTAGGAGTTTATTTGAAAATTTATTAGATTAAAATCAGTAATTTATTGAATGTTTCTCACTACAATGTCAGTAATTTTGAAGTTAACGTGTTTTTATTTAACCCCTTAGTATACTTTCGATGTAAAATTATGGATTTGCATACCACTTTTTTCCGCTGTATCGGGAAAAGATTTTACTGTAAAATTCTCACACAATCAATTTTTTTGCAGCAAAACTTCCAAGTGTTGGAGCGAAGCTTGTGAGTGAAAATGATCTTTCCGATGGAATCAACTGGATATTTCCAAGTATGGTTCAGTTAGCTGAAGACGAAAGCAAATTGGATGCCGATTTCGATGAAGATATGAAAATATTGGAGAAATGTCGATCTGCTATGAAACATGTCGATGACCCGATAATTCTAAAACTTGAAGTAGCCAATGTACAGGTTGCTCAGATGATTGACGTTATGCAAAAGATTCTCGAGGAAGGGAAAGGGCCAGAATCCAAAGTCAACTTTAAATTCTAAAGATATTACGCATCAATTATTCCATTTAATTGAGTTGGCTGAAAAATAAGGGCCATTCATAACGTTGTAAATAGGCTTTTGCTGAGTATGCATTTTTTGTGTAGGTTTTTATACATATGTAAGTGAATAGTTTTTTTACTCACACATGAATTTGAAGGGGGAAAATGATATTCTTCTTGCATATTTGTTTACCTATCTCCCGCGGTACTTAAAAATTTTAATTGAACCATCCAGAGAATTGTGAAGCCTGTTCGTCAGTCTGAGTCATATTCTTTAGTGTTTTAGAATTTACAAGTACTTAAATATTTAACTAACAAAACCTTAAACAGTGTTAGATTCAGTAATTGTTCATTGTTTTGTAATCATGGAGCGTCAGTTGGATGAGAAAATGGATTGCATGTGAGTTATTTCTTATATAATCATTAGTATTAGAAATAATGTCAAATATCGGTTTAATGTGATTACTCAAGTCAGTGTCAATTGTCACTGCCCACTTTGTTGGGTCCACAGAATCAAATGTATTCATCTTATACTTATTTTAGTGGGACATGTAATAAATGTCAGTGGTGATAATAGTATTTTTATTTTTTAAATTTAGAATGTCCAAGGCCGGAGTTGTTGGAGCTATGTGTGTGGATAAAAGGGGACTATGCCTTTCAGGTTAGAATTATGATTACTCAAGAACGCTGTAACTAACACTCAAAGATTCGTGCCCTAATGACAACTTAATATTCACGAATCACGACCTTTGCGTCGTTAATAGTAAAAGCAGGGGTAAATTGTCCTTATCATACTTGCGTATTCATTAGTACACGCATGAAAATTTAAATCTTGATAGTTAATCCTTATATAATAGCATTGAAGTGATGAAATTTTCGATCGTACTTATATTGTAATTTTTAGGCTTAGGCAGAGGCAATGATTTGAAGTTCAAGATAGTTATTGCATATTGAAGGGTACTGGAAACGATTTGATCTTGAGTTAAGACTTAAGTGTAATTTGATTGTGTAGCGAAAGGGGTAGCAAATACAAATATGTCAGGAGTGATGAGTAGTCTGGCGGACCAAGCTCGGAAACTTGACCCAACAAGTTCTGTATCTTCACCTCTCGTTAGATTGGAGTCTGATCAAGGGTTAGTATTTTTTCAATCCATTTTGTCTTACCTTCTTTGACCTCCTCTCTGTATTCATATCAAGGTTTACTAAATTTAACCGTGTATGATCGCATTGTGTATCAAATTAAGTTTTGAGTCCTGATCACTGCATGACACGAATATAATTTAGAGAGGAGGTCATGCTCGGGTTCAAGGGGTTCAAAAATGCTAATTAGTATCTGAATTTATTTGTTGCAGATACTGCTTGATACAAAAGAAGGGAGATTTCACACTCGGCATTTTCAAAAAATACTGATATTGATCAACTCATCCAATCTACGATCTACGTGTCCTAAATTTTGAATCACCAATTTTTAGCCCGAGCCAGGGCTTATTCCTTTTAAATTCCTTAGTTTCCCAACCTGGGGTTCAACACATGTTCAGGTCATCAAGGAGTAGAGTCTGATATTCTGATCATTTTGTATAGTAATTTAACTTACAATAAATTACAATGGACATTTTTCATAGTTGTGTGTGAGGAGTAAATGCTCTTAAATTATTTACTCATATGCATAGTTTAAAAAAATAGAATTGGATTTTAGGGAATTCTGGAATGTTCGAAATACACAGGTATTTTAGCTGTTATCATTGTTCCAGATTTAAAAGAAGCGAGAACCCCTTCACCTGCCATGGAATTCGAAAGCAGTTCTTCTTCTGATGAAGCAGAAATGGCTGGCTCTCCGAAAAGATGTCGAACGGAACGGAAATTACCAGATCAGATTCTTTCCGGGAGTGTCCGTTCCGCCTCCTACAATATTCTATTTCAAGTCAGTCCACCTATATATTCAAGGTTGTAAAGTTTTAAATAATCATGAAATGCTTTTGAAATTGACAGGTCGTAACGAGAGTATTTACCTTCTTATTAAATGCGTTTATCCTGCGATATGTTTCCCATGAAGTGCTGGGCATTTGTAACGTTCGACTGGCCTTATTGTACTCATCTATAATGTTTCTAAGTCGGGAGCCTTTTCGAAGGGCCTGCTTGAGAAAGAAAGACACAGACTCGTGGCATGATACTATTAACCTCATTTGGCTTGTGTTAGCATTTATTTTTACTACTGAATTTCTGATCTGTGAAGCTGCTATATTGCAATTCTAATTTGATATCTTAGGGTTCCAAGCACCGTATTTTGGTCAGTAATATTTGGGTACATTTGGTGCTACGTACTCTCTCAGCCTGGAGGGAATCCCAATTCTCTAATTGCAGTACAGTATAGGGCAAGTGTTTGGGTGATGGTCTTTGGGCTGATATTGGATTCGATATCAGAAGTTCCGTATATAATCGGCCAGTACTTCTTGTTCACGAAGCTAAGGGTGAGATTACGGATACATAATGTATTTCAACTGCTAAAAATCTATTTATTATTTTCCTTAGATTGTCTGCGACACGACGCTTATCGCAATCCGATCTCTATTCTTGTGTTTTGCTGTGATTTTTGTCCCCTCAAGTGCCATAATGGCCTATGCCGCGGGAAGTTTTTGGGCGATGATTACAGTTGGTACTATTTACTACGGATTTTTCCACTATTACATATCAGTTGTCGCAAAGCGGGATTTACCTTTTCAGTCGATCAAAGATTTCCTTCCAAGATACGCAGGAAAAGTAGGTTTCAAAAATATTTACCCACAAGGTTTGCTTATAAGTAAGATTTAAAATAATTGGTTTCGTTTAAAGGACGTAAAAATTCCTTGGGAGTTGGCAAGCTTAGCCTGGAGTTTTTTTAAAAATGGCATCCTTAAACAAGTTCTAACCGAAGGGGAACGATACCTCATGACCTTTTTTGATATTCTTGCCTTCGACGAGCAAGGAGTGTATGACTTGGTCTCGAATTTGGGATCACTTGCAGCTAGATTTATATTTTTACCCATTGAGGAAAGCGCATACTTCTACTTTGCACAGACTCTTCAAAGACGATCCAGCTTTTCCAGAAGAGACAAGGTACCTGATTTTCAATTAAATGTTCTAAATATAAGAGCATATTTTATTATAGTGTTAATGAGGCTTAAAATACAGAAACTTGCCGCAACGACCGCTGAAGTTCTGGGAAACCTGGTCAAAATGATGCTAATGATCGGACTCATAATGATCGTTTATGGAATACCTTATAGCAATTCAGTTTTATTTTTGTATGGCGGAGAAAAATTGAGTGAACAAGGCCCTGGAACAAGGCTCCTTCAGGCTAATTGTGCCTATATATTTATTATGGCATTAAATGGTGTAACAGAAGCCTTTACTTTTGCTGTGATGACTCAGGAACAGATGGATAAGTATGTAATTTATTGGTTAATTAAAAGTGTCTTCAGCCCCACCATAATTATAATTAAGTAACCAATTTCAGAAAGTTGAAACAAGTTTTTTATCTTAGATTTCTATGTTTTAGATTTAATCGGAAGCTAGTAGTCTTCTCAGTCATATTTCTGGCAGCATCTTGTATGTTTACAAGACTTTTTGGAAGCGTGGGATTTTTCTTGGCAAATTCACTGAATATGGCTCTTCGTGTAGGTCAAAGGTGTGTTCTATTTGATTTTAAGTCATTCAATAGTGTTGAAGTTGGTTTAAACGATTATTTATTCATTCACAGCTCCTACTTGATAAACAACGTGTTCGCTTTCTGTGATATCAACCCCTTTGAATTTTGGAAACTGAAATATAAAGTAACGGCTACTTTTATGGGGTCTTTCGTAATCGTTAATTTACTTTCCGTAAGTTTTCAGTTCGTAAAATTTGACTGGTGGATTAGATAGATAGGTTATACTTATTCAGTGGTTTTGTGTTTTATGATGCAGGTATTTTTGTTCACTCATCGAGTTTTCCATGTGGCCAGTGGACTTTTACTATTTGCAGCGAACTGTGGTGCAATTCTTATTTTCGATAAAGAACTGCTGGAGTTTTTCATGAAAATGTATAAGGCTAAATCAGCCTAGGTTTAACGAATCTGGAGACAAGCTAATCAACTAATAATAAAGTACTTCAAAATTACTTTGATCCCAATTAAATATCTCATGCACATCCACTAATCAATTATAAGTCAGCGATATTATAGAGATTAGGCCGTCTGCAGAATCGAAACGCATTCAAGTTTATAAAACCAAAGAGTTGTGCCCAATTTAAATTGTAAACGTTAAAAGAAAAATTACATTCGCTTTTTTAAATTAAGGGGAATACCTCCTTGGGGTTCCAAGACAATTCCATTAAATAGTAACAAATTCTCTCGAAGCTTAGAACTGGATACGGAAAATCTTCGTAAAATGTTGGACAGTACAACCTTCATCTGCATCAGCGCATACTTCTGACCTGGATTTGAGCAATGACATGAAATTTCAACTCCCAGTACTGTCAACTGTTAATATTTTTTGAATAAATTTTTTAATTTAAGTATTAGAACTACCAATACAACTTCTTGACCCAATGGAAAACGGGAAATAACTGTAAGCACTGCGGGCGGCACAGGCCGCAGGTAGAAATCTGTTTGGTTCAAACTTCTCCGGATTAGAAAAGACACGGGGATCGCGGTGGAGCTCATTGAGGATGAATAACGCTTCCGCACCCCGTGGGATTACTAGCCCATTGTCTGTAAATACATACAATTATAATCATATCGACTTGCTAATATTTTGGAGTCTCATTAGCTAATTAAAAATCGTAATTACCGAGTGGTATGTCCGACTTGATAGATCTGATAAAATTTGGGACCGGTGGGAATAGTCTTAAACTCTCCTTGATGCACATTTCAAGGTATTTCATTTCAGCCAAGTCACCAAAGGTCACATCTCTGTGCATGTCGTCGTAAAATACCCGGTCTAGTTCCTGGTGAACTTGGGCCTGTATATCCGGGTTAATGGCTAGTAGGTACAATGTGTAGTTCAAAGCACTTGCTGTAGTTTCAAAACCCTGTGGGAGTCGGTAATTGATTGGAGGGTTTACTTTAGATAAAAGTGAACAATGTGATATAAATTAAAACATGCTCATTTAGGGTAATTAAAGTATGATTTACAGCAGCGAATGTGGTTATAACATGAAATACTATGTGCTCGTCCGTTCTGCAGTCCAGCATTGTATCTATGAACGGCTTTGTTGCGGTTGTGCCTTCATCTAAGAAAAGAATGATTGTTTGGACATCAATTTAGTTTAATGTAATTGTTAGGTATTCTAAAATAATTGTTAACTTGCCCTCTGTCAATTTAACCATTTTCCTGTGCTTAATGATCTAGAAGTTATAAAACTATGCGTATATATTTTTTAATTAATTAAAATTGTGTCTATAAGGACTAACTCGACTTAGTGTGTCCATGAAATATTTGATACATTCACGCTCTTTTCGTCCAAAACCGAATATGTCCCAAACAATGGGAAAACTTAACCACGGCTTTAACGCTCTTACTCGAATTGATTTCAGAGCACTGTTCATTAAAAAAATATTTTGAATTAAAGTAATTGGATGTCCATGCCAAGGGGAAAATCTTTACTAAACTCCCTGTACTTACAAATGTAGTTCTTCGACAAATCTGAGATTTGGATCATTCTGAAAAGAAGATTTCTGACCAAGAGCTGCCTCTATAGTTAAAATATTTAATTAGCTTGCTTAATACTAAGCTATCAAGATTATCTCTCATATACTTACCTGATATAGAATCCATCGTACACATGCAAAACGTTGGATGTAAATCTAGTTCTTTAACCATATTGGAAGCTGAGAATTTATTCTCCAAAATTTCAGTTAAAATTTTCCCATGTTTATTAAATGAGGCGAGGAATCCATCGAACCTTTGGTATTTAAACGTAGGGTTTAATAACTTCCTGTCTTCTTTCCAAGTTTTTACTAATAGTAAATAACCATCGAATTTTAATAAAAAAAATGAGGGATGCTGATTAATGAATTATCACCACATCTCTTACCATCTGATGTGACAAGCCCGTTTCCCAAAAACCATTTTAGCTTACTACTATAAAGTTGCCCTTTATCAATGTGCACTGATGATGATAGCACTTTCTGAGGATTTTCAAATAGATCATTCTTTAATTTTTATTGAATTATTCTTTAAATTCTTGTAGCTACCTCTGCTACGGCAGCTTCTGTGATTACGATGTAAGGTGTATGAAAGACCCAAAACTGAAAGCATCGGCCAAATTTCTCGACATATTTTCCTAAGGCTGTGACTAAACCTTAAAGCAGAGACGGTAAAAAACATTAAAATTCCAACATAACTTACAATCTTAATCTTAATGTCAATTACTTTCCGGTGGTACCGCCAAAATGTACACACTTCCCACAATTGGAAATGTTGAAGGCCCTGGAAATTTATTGACCAATTTA
Source organism: Agrenia bidenticulata (assembly GCA_034694785.1). Classification (NCBI taxonomy): domain Eukaryota; kingdom Metazoa; phylum Arthropoda; class Collembola; order Entomobryomorpha; family Isotomidae; genus Agrenia; species Agrenia bidenticulata. The sequence goes on along the minus strand of JAQFYM010003417.1, from coordinate 9,643 downwards.
GCAACCCTCGTTAAATGCATTAGTCCATAGGAAATGACGATAAAGATGAAAAGCAGGGCACCAGGAATTAAAATTACTTTTAAAATTTCTGAAATTAATCGATTTAAATAATTCAATCACTGAAAGCGTACAATAATATTTTTTGATTCCTCGGAACTTACTAGTTTCAGTTCTTGTGGCAATATGAGAGTCGCTTATCTCAGTTTCTTGATTGTACGATGATGCCCATATTTGAGGACATTTAACTTTTGCTGGGGACCAGTTTCTGTAATAGAGTTGACTGAAAATCTTGTAAGAATCACACTGATTCAATTTTTCGGGATATTTTAACCCGTTTTCGTGAACGTTGAAGATGTTTTCCAACCCCTTCCCATTAATTTCTTTTTCTGTTTCTATCAATGCACTTAGATGTGATAAAATTATGAGACCGATTAAGACTAATTTTAGAAACGATGAAGTTTCAAAAGAACTTGAACTCCTTTTCAATGCAAATAGGGGCATTTTATAAGAATTTTCATAAAGTCCTTAAGCAAAGTGGCAATAGTGGCGGAAAGTGAAAAAATATATTCTGCTTAAATAGTTTTCCTCAATGTCCTTGGTGGAGATTCTCATCGTTAGAATCTGCATTGTTATAGCCTAAGAAAGGCCTGATTGTGAGTCCAGAGAATTGAATTAACGTTTTACTTTGGAGTTCAAAGGGAAAAACTTTACATTTAACTTTGTTTGATTAAAGAAACATGAAAAACTAGATTAGCCTGATTAAAAGCAAGAATGAGTTAATGACATAGCATTTCGTCCTATGCTTTGTTGGGATCGCTTATATTTTTTTTACAACCAGCCTCATACTAGTTAAAATGATATTTTATTTTATTAGTTGTAAAAATGGTAAATGCTTTGGCCATGTATTCCGTCGGTATATTGATAGTTGACATAGTGTTAATCTGGGAAGTATTTTTTTAAGTACACCCTTCTGTGTGGGAATTTACTCAATCAAGAATACATTGTTTAATTAAATAATCACATATACATACTCATCTTAATTTTGAGACAATTATTTGTAGTGATTCATAATTTTATTTTTATGTCCCATCCGTCGAAAATTATTTTATTCCTATTTACAAAATTATCCATACCTTTCTCTAGAGACTGCGACCCATTATTAAAGATAAAAACCATACAAGTATCAAGGCGACTGTGGAAATGATATTCCTAAATACAGTATTCGTGTCAATCCGATTCTCAAACGTAAGAATTTTGGCTGAAAGTCTCAAAGAGCGTGAGGAACAAAGGGAAAATGTCCAAGTAAAGTCTAGAAATTCTGACTCGAGTCGAGTGGTTAGAGAACAGTTAAGAGAAAACTAAATCAGAATTCATAGCTTTATTGAATTCAAATTCAAATTAGCCAAGCAATCCGTCAATCCAGGGGGAATAATTTTTCATCATTGAAAATTTATTAGCATTGAATGCCAATTTCGACTCGATCTTCGATGTTCATCTCTAACTCATTTTTGTCGACAGTATTTTGTTTTTAGCACTAAGTTATCATGTCGGGTTGTAAAGACTGTAAGAGGAACGAACCTCTGAACCGAATTGGCGATACCCTGAAGCTGTACCACCCAGGTTTGCGTGGTGGCCGGTTGATACTTTATGGTTGCTCTTTTGGCAACCGGGGCTGTCGGTTGCCTTTTTGGCAACCAGCCGTCGGTGGCCTGGTTGCATGCCTATCACATATATAGGAGGCAACCGTGTAGGTTGCCGTTTGTTTGGTTGCCCTTTTGGCAACCGGTTGTCGGCTGCCATTTTCCTGGTTCCCTTTATGCCTTGAGGTGGTTTTCAATGAAACAACAACTAATTGGGTAATTAGCTACATCGAGCAACTAAATTTTAAAGAAGCCTTAGTTTCGAATTCAATTATGAGTGCATACAATGTAAAAGGTATGCTATCAATTTTTGAGGCTGTGCTAATAAACGTGTTAAAAATTTTGACTTTTTACAAGGTTTTTAAATACATACTTTTATATGCATAAATTTCACCGCACAGAATTACATCAACATACTAAATAAGTATATGTCGCACTTCTTTTATAGAATTTTTTGGTACTTTGAACCGGGAATAAGTTACCGTATTAATTAGTATTTGGAAAGTTGTATCAGTAGTTGATGGAGGTGTTGTAATTTTTTTTGAAAATATAATACATATCTATTTAGAGTTGACTTCTTAGTTTTAGATCTAGTGTTACTTTACACAGCATAGACCCTAACATAGTCAACTTGATAGATAGACTCTTTCTCATCCCAAGTTGAATACCAAGCGTTCCTAGCGGCCCAGAAGTCGCCGAAAGCGTTTCCTTCAGCATTCTTCCAAGGTGCAGCTGGAGTTGAATCAGGAGGGAAATATCCATTCGTTCCTCCAGTGGCCAAGTTCAAGATCAGGTAGAACTACAAATAAAAGCAAATAAACCATTGAAGTATAATGAAAACATCATCAGCCTAAACTGTTCCAAGATGCAGAATAATTTGTTACTTCTTGATCAAATGGAGCCATTCGAGGATTATCAGCCCCGACCCAAGGGTTCTCAACATCGGCAGGGAAATCTCCGAGCTCCCAGAAGCCTCCAGCTGGTGGGGTAATGGTTCCCACCTCAACGTTGTCCAAAGAAACTTTCATATGCTCTGGATGAATGAATATTAAAGTTAGGAATTATAATTTCTCACTTCGAATGACATAACTGGTAGTAATGGCGGATTGTAAATCTGTGTGTAGTTGGCTAATAGCCAATTTAGTCCAACAAACGAATCTTTTATAATAATTTTACCTGGAGTCCACTCAAGAGTGTAAATATGGAATTCTCGGTCAAATCCTTGGTCAATGGCCTGATTTTTTTCTAAATGAGCGTTTTCAAAACCATTGTAATTCCAATTAGGGCCGAAGTGAAGGGTACTAGTGAATTGCTCAGATCCGATGTTAACCCCCTGGGGATTGAACAGCTTTCTATTCCCACGAGATTCCATGATATCGATTTCCCCACTCGCAGGCCAAGTTCCGTATTGGTTGTACCGGGGCATCATCCAAATAGCTATATTTCAAAAGACGTATGTAAATCTCCTCACATTAGTTTTGTTCAGCCAATAAATACTAATGCTTTACTAGGAAGAGTTAAACAAAATTGAGGAGTTACCAGGCCATAGCCAATCTCCGGCAGGGAGCTTAGCTCGAACTTCGACCTTTCCGTATTTGAATGAGAAGGAGTTCACAGTTCGGATTCGGGCTGACATGACAGGGTTAATAGTAGTAGTTGGGCCTCCAGACCTTTCGCAACCGTAATAAGATGGATTTGTGCCTATCGTTAAATGAAGTGGAGTTTAATAAATGAAAGATTGAGACTCATCGTTAATAATAGCCATATGTCACCTAACTGTGTATTCATTAACTAAAATTCTTACATGCATCAGCAGGGGATCCACCTAGCAAATTAAGGACTCCAGATTCCACAAAATTGTCACCATATTTATCATTTGTCAAGGTTGGTCTGAAGTTCAGAATGCCGTCTTTAGTGAAGCTGTTAGTTCTGGAGTTGGTGTACACTTGGAACTCCCAGTTCTGTGCCACAAAAAAACTACGTGAAATAGAATGCATATGGCTTTGAATCGGACGGATCAATTCGAAAGTTTACAAAAGCATATATATATATACATAATCAATTGCATAAATAGTACTGAGTAAAAAACGTACACCTCCACCACTCATGGTGATCTCATGCTCCCAAGTAGCAAGGTCAAAGGAATCGAAATTGTCCTCGAACATGATGTCTCCAGGGGCAAAGATTTGACCTCCACCGTTCATTCGGGACACAGAAACATCTAAAAATTAAGAACATTATAGATTAAATCTGTGGATTTTCTTGAAGTTAATATCTATCTAGAATATGTCAATGGGAGAGCTAGAGAATACCGTTGACTTACTATTGCTTAGTGTAGCTCCGACCAAGCCCATGAGGGCCAGGGCAACTTTGAAATAAGCCATTTTCAAATTCTTTATATAAATTCACCTAGCGTCACACACTGTGGCTTAGGTTTCCTTACAGACCCCTTTTATATACAATTTCCATTGTGGAATTTTAAGCAGCCAACCCATTGAATACACATTTTTATTATTTTTAATCTAAGTGATTAACTCATGTCCATCAATTGTACAAATTTTTTCAACTCTGTCGGATTAAAGGATTCACTGTTCGGTCATCCGTTTCGCCTCATGAATTATGGTTTGATTGTGTACGTGTTTGCAACTATCTAACGTACAGGCAACTGGTTAATTTCCGAAACTGTCATGGTCTGTTTTATATGCATTTAGGCCTTAACTTAACCTATCATTTTTATTATTTTAGTATTTGTATCTAACTATGATGCTTATATAGTCAATGCTATAAATCAAGACGTAACAACCCTGTAAAACAAGAAGTTTTGATTCAATAAATAATAATAATAATCATCATCATCCGTAGTATACTTCAGAAAAAAAATTTGTATTTTTCCAATTGGTAGTTTGGAACGAAAGAGAACGAAAGAAACGGGTGAAGCAATGATTTAGATGTGTTATTTTGGGTCACCCATTATTTACAAAGTCAATCGAAGGGCTGCAAATGTAAATTATCCGTGCACATATGTACAGCATGTTCCATGAGTGAGTAGACAGCTTAAAAAGCATGTATATTCAGTTCTCAGCAGATTTTTATTTTGAATAGCTTGAATTAAAGGCAACATTTCAACTTACAGATTTAGCATAAAACTTTTGAAATCGGACGGGAATTTTTAAAATGATTTCCATACAAAAAAATGGAAAAAAATGAAAAAGCTAAAAACATCGAGGATTTCTTATCACATTCTTGAGAGGATTATTTTTGCATATCGAAATGTGTTAACAATAACGCTTCCGAGAATGGGATAAGAAATGCTCGGTCTTCGACTGTAATGAAAAGGTAAGAAACGCACATTTTCATTTCAAATCAAAATTCAGAGCTGATTTGATTATGCCATTTACTCGATACAAATAATCTGGATGATTCAGAAACATTCAGAAGTTCAAAAACAATAGCCACTTGGATTGTTCAGAGATTTTTTTTGTTTTCAAACCATACGAAACTTGGTCAAAAAATTTAACGATGCCGAAAAACCTTCAATTTACCGTTTCCCGACTTTTTGAATTTTTTGTATCGCAGATTTTAAAAGTTGTATGCCTGATGTTTTAGTTGAAAAGTTCCCTTTAATGTGAGCTATTCGAAAGAAAAATCTGTTGAAAACTTTTGAAGATACATGCTTTCTAAGCTGTCTACTCACTCATGGAACACCCTGTATATTCTAAGTCCAGTCCATCAACAGAGATTGTTGGTAGCATTTTCTTTAACCTGAACATTTAGGTATTATGAGAGTCTTTGTCCTTGGGCTATCTGGCTTGTATAATTAAAACTTCGAAAAGTTTAGCATCTCTCGAATGTACAATTTATAAGCTTAAATAATAAAAGCTTATGAAAGTTTCGGTTTCGAAGCTCTGCTTTTGCTGGTGCAAATAATCCCATGCACAACAAGAATTAAAAGCTTAAATGCTGATACCACAAGGATAAGGAAGGAGTTGTATCTACTTTAAATGAGCCCTCAATTGACAGGTTTACATAATGAATTGTAAGAACTTTATTATTGGTGTGATGCCTGATGTAATTTTAATCATGTCAAAAAACCCCGTTCTTGAGTTCCAGGTTCCAAAAGATAACGCCCAACAAAGAGTGCCGTGTGTAGTTATAGAATGTTTGAAGGTTCGTGCAAAAGTCAATTGACAATCAAATGCGCCAGTCTGATGTTAGATTAGTTAAAACGTACAAGCCGTGGTGGTTAAAAATCGTAGGTAAAAAATTTAATTCTCCAGTCGATGTAGGAAGATGGAGAAGAGTTTTCCAATGTAATAACACTGAGTATTGTGTCGATTTGTTACAATTTCCGATAATGAACTCTGACAAAAACTTTAAACCATTTAATTTGATGAAGATCAACTTAGCCGAAATAAACTTTAATTAAAAACTTTAATTACATGTACATCCACATTCTGAACCCTTGCATTCAAAACCTGAAACTTTTATCCAAACCTAATCCGTTGTATTACAGATATACCAAAATGACTTTGGGTGTTTGTTATTTGTAGGATAGATCCTATGCCGAACATATCATTTATAAATCGAGTTTAAGTAGTTCTACATTAAGATTTATGAGTTAGAAAGGCAAGGGAGATGACCAAAAGGGTTAATCAGGGGAACATCATCGTGTGTGGGAACATGTCTCATTTAATCATGCGAGTAAGTTATTGGATTGTATAAGAATGAGATGTCAGAGCTCTGGCATGCACAGTAATGACAGTCATGCTTGTGCAGATTCGATGAACTTTCCCACTGAAAGATGAGATAGGAGTAGCTGAGCTGATAAGGGAATTTGGCAAGGGTTGAGAGACATGAGATATGATTTCATGGATATTTAGTCAACTTAGCATTTCATAAATCAATCAACTCCAGCCATTCCAAACAATTTAAAACTCAATACAGCCATGCCATTCTGTCAATATTGTCCCACTGATAAGCCTCTTTAACATTAATCTTAGCACGGGTTTCAATAGAAGCTCAGACTCCCAATAAATTACCGGTTAACGTTAAATTGATAAATAAAAACTTATTTAAAAAAATTATTTCATTGAAATGAAATCTGCTAGCCCCAGGAAACGGCAAAAAGTTCAAAGTTCAACTTATAATACTAATACAGAGCCAAAGTTACTCCTTCAGTTATCTACGCTTTTAAGCACTCGGGAATTTGAAGAACCGAATTCTGACCACTGCCTCGCTTCTGATTTGGAATGTCATGAAGTCTCAAAAGTTCAAGGACATTACCATTTATTATCAGAATTTGTTAACCCCGACAATCTTTTTGTCAAGGACAGCCTATGGCCATGGCCTTCAAAGGCAAGCAAAAAATCGGTCGGCAATGTCGGCATGTACAGCCTTCTAAATTACGGAACAGATGTGAACATGGGGATCTGCAATGCGGGATTGACCCTACTTCACCATTCCCTTTCTAACCAGAGAGGTCAGACTTCTTGTGACGAAGGGATTGAGCAAGGTCAAATAGGGGCAAATGTGTTTGAGTTTTTGATGGCGGTTGGTCTAGATGTGAATATCATGAATGAAGATATGTCTTCGTGTAACTATCTGCATAGGGCTATTCCAATAAGCACAAGATGTGAGGACAAAGAGTCGCTTGAGTTGAAACAAGCCCTTCGGGGTCTACATGAATGCCTCCTTAAACTTTTAATGAATGACGAGGCGGCAGTTAACTGCAGGGAGGAGGACTTTGACCCTCTTCACCTATCTGCCTTCCAGTCTCATTTCAAAATCGTCAAAAATCTCATGAAGTTCGGAATGGATACCAATTCTAACTCGGGTGGCGGTGGGCTCCATAAGCCAGCTGTAGTTTCTAATGCCATCCTTGAATCCGTGGGAGACTCGGGTCAATGTCAGGAGAAATCTCATGGGGAAAGGGATTTGGCGAGACTACTGATGACATCGGGGTCAGAGGTCAATTCTCTATTTGAAAAGCAGAGACCGTTATTTTATCATTTTAATCACCAACTACTCCATTCCGTTGAATTACTTCTGTTTAATGGAGCCGGAGTTAATTGTTATGATAAGAGGGATGAGCCGCTTTTTTATGAGTTAAAAAATACTTTGTAATTAATGTTAATTATAATTGCTTAGTTAATTTATCAGTTGATGAAGGCAATCTGTTTTTTTCTCCTGTCGGATTTTTTAACACTGGTCTTGACTCTGTTCGTAGGTGTCCTTGCCCTAATTAAATACAAATTCATAATTGAATAAAACAATGGATAATACCCATAGATTTTCAAATTTATAATTCAAGACAATCAAACACTCCTTACAATGTTGACTGAATGAAGGCTTGGTGACCATGTCCAATGGATTGCCAGTTATTGTTGTTTTTTGTGTGACCATATTTTCGAAGGCTACGGGTGAAGGACGGACCTTTAAGGGATTTATTGGGTGTGGTAAGCGGAAAGGGGGTGAAGCAGTTGGGGTTGATGAGTCCATTGACGGCTTGTTATTAGGAGATGCGGTCACATCAGGTTTATGGAATTTGATGTAATTTCCTGACTTCTTGTGAGGTTTAGTTACATTCACTGGTGAAGATACTGTGAGGTCAGAGGTGACAATGACAATGTATAGATATATTTTAATTGCACCAATTTGTAATATATAGTGTAGCATCAACAGACTATATGTTAGTGCATATATTTTCACATACCTAGACCAATAATGTTTTTATCGGCAGCTGGATTTTGATGTACAATTGAAGGCTTTACAGTTTGTGTTGCGGAAACCAACTTTTTAGAACATTTTGATGGAGTCTGAGCTTGTGGAGCTAACTCGTAGGACATGTTTATTTTCGGTTTATCAGTTACCCCGATTTGAGCTAGTTCGCTTTTCCAGAATTGGTAGTTTTCGACTTCCTCAGGCTGTGCAGGATTTAAAAATGGATCCCTATGACATCTTCCTATACATAAAATTATTGACAAGTTGAATAAAACATGTGGACGTCAGATTTTAAAAACAGGGAAGAGTTCAGAAATCGTTTAAAAGTTCATAGTTCTTTGGAGAAATTTACCTTGTGCAGTGTCAATATGCTGTTTTAGTTGCTGAGTAGGTATTATTTGATTAAAATGAATTAGAATTATAAATTTTGAAATAAATAAACTGAAATGCAGCATTATTGCTAGTATTGTCTAAAATGAACCCCTCAAAAATTCTTCTTCAATGTTTAAAATCGCGTGAACCTCTTCACAATATTGACTAATGAAATATTACGATACTACAATTGAAAGCTGCATGCTGCATTGTCTGTGTATTGATAAATTTTTCGAATCGTATAACAAAGAATATTAATTACTAACTCAGTGCTGTCTGATTACAGAATAGGTTTGATAATTAATTTTTCAATATCATGTTTTTTTATGAATACCACGCCTACCACCCAAAGAAAATAAATCTTTAAACAGTACCTCAGCAGTATAAAATTTGCATTCCATGAAAATAATGATAGGATTAATTACATTATTCAATAGGATATTTCTGTATTTACAAATATACGCTTTACCCAACATTCGTAAGTTCCAAGGGTGCCAGTTCACTGTAGCGCAATAAAAGACGGAAATTCAGGAAAATTCTAATGATTAAAACCAGAATGCTACAATAATTATATAATCAAGGAAATTGAAAGGCCTCCAAGGCAGCATTTATGTATTAATGGTATCAAAAAGTGTGTGTTTCTTATTACAGTTTCCTCCTATGTAGTATTTATGCTATGTTTAAATATTTGTGATTTAAAATTACCAAGTATAATTATTAATTATTTGATTTTAATCACCCCCGAGTTCGTGATTCGAATTCTTAACACCTGAATTTCCTGTGACTTTCTGTAGTACTATAAACCCAAAATGTGTCTGAAAAGTAAATTCTTGAATTTGATTTGATTTGATTTATTAAGTCAAAACTTCCTTGCGATACAGGGTTGTTACGTAGTGACTTTATGGCATTGT
>JAQFYM010003416.1:0-18716 GCA_034694785.1 Agrenia bidenticulata | reverse complement strand
TACCTTATTTTTGAAATAATATATAAAAAAATATAATGGACCGAACAAAAATAAATTTATATTAATTATGCAAAGACTTGCGTTGATGTGACTTTTTTAAACTAGATGATATAAAAGAAACATAAAAATTACAAATGCACACTTAGAAGTCTATTATAAATATAGAAAACTAGCTAAAAAAACCCGTTATTATTTTTTTTATTTTTTTAACTTAGAAAAGACATGATATAAATAAAAGCGGGTTTACAAGACAATTTTAAAGCAGGGGCGTAGCCAGTGAGACGAAACCTTTCCCTTACAGAAAAAAATTGCGCTTCTAAATTAAAGAAGTAGTGGGTGTCTTTTTTTGTGCAGTAATTTTTGTAAATAAAATCTGAACTTTAACAATATAAAATAAAACTATTTATGTACATAAAATTATACATTTATTAGTACCGATTTTGTTTCTAAGCGTTTTTTTTCTCAAAAAAAAATGTAGATTACTCCTGCTTCAAAAAATTCTGGCTAGACTTATGTATTAAAAAAGATTTTGCCCGTTTATTAGGGCAGATGTAAAGTCATTGTTTACGTTTTAGCAATACCGCTACAATAAATTAGGTTTTTATTGTGCTAATATATTAGTAAATTGGAATGATTAAGATTTTAAATGAACGGGCATTAGATACAAAAAATTTATAAGGATACTATATGATGTAGTGGCAAGTGGGTGTTTGATCTCACAATCTTCTTTCTCGATTCTCGACACTCTTGCCAAAAAAAAAACTGGTACAAAAAAAAACAAGATTTCTTAGACATTCTCGAACTTCTCGAACAGTTTAGTTGCGTAAATAAACGTAAAAAAATTGTTGTGATCGGATTCGTATTGTTTTCATATGGTTATATGCAAAAACAAAGGTTTACTTTTGCGGTAATATTTGTCTTGCTACGCAAAGCAAATTGTCTTTTTGAATTTATAAAAAAATGCTGTAAATCAGCTGCTTTTAATGCTCAAATACTGCAAAAAATCTTTTGTTTTTTTAGTGAAAAGTCATAAAAAATTTAAGTTATTTGGTTCCAAAGCCATTTAGTCACATTTTGAAAAGGAAATATAAATAATTTTTAACTTTAAAAAATTTTAATTGAGAAAAACTTGTAAAAATTTGATAAACTTTGCAGATTAAATTGTGGATACAATTAGAAATCATATTGTCTGCAAATGCATGCGTAGTAAACAAAAAAAAATTGATAAAAATTTATTTATTGATAGACAACACAGAATAATGTAACGCGATGTATTTTTTTGCTATACATACATGAATATGCAAGTTTTTGCGACAAAAACAAAAAAATCGTTTTTTAAGAAAAAATGCGATGCATTTATAAATAGAAACAGCTGATATTTTTTATCTGTTTTTTTTAACAAGGATTTTAGAAAATATAAAAATAAAAAATGATCATATCAATATTTTAAGAAAACGCGTTTTTTTTAATAAACCCTCAAGTTATTTGTATATAGTCTTCAATTTCTTTTAATTTTCTTATGTCAATTTCTTTATATATTTATATAGTGAACGGAGTTTTCCTACACTTGCCTGAAAGACCATAAAATATGATAAAAATTATAAAAGGCAATTATTAAATCCGTAGTAACAAGTTTGTAACGTAAAATTAATTTCTAAGTGTAAAATTGACTTCAAACATTCTTTGTGAAAAAAAAGGAACTAAAGGGGCAAAAAAAATCAACAAAAAAGGTTCAAAAACCACAAAAAAAATGTTCATACTTATAGAATTTTCTTTTTACCATTTAAAAACAAATTTTGACTTTTCATATACCATATTAAGATAAAGCATAAGATCACAAAAACAAAAAAAAAAGAATACACGATAATGATCAAAGATGAGAAATTTTTTATAATTTATACTATTATGCTGTATAAAAAGTGTATAAACTAATCTTACTGGTTCTTTTTATATCTTTGCAGTAAATTTTTGCTAAGTGTGCGTGTATTTCTGTCAACCAAAAAAACCCTTACAATTTTTGTATATGGTCATAAAAAGTCTTTTGAATTTCTACACTATCCAACTATATGTACATGCGTATTAAACGTCAAAAATATTATAGCGGGCTTTATTCTTTTATATATATGTTTAAGTAATTATAAAAATGTATTTGATAATATAGTTCAATAGAAATTGTTTTTTTGCTCCTGTTTTCAGTTTTTTGTTGCGCAACTACCCTCTATTATAAATTTCGGTCGTAATAACAATAAAATTTTTTATATTAAAGCTGTAAAAAAAGGTGTATTTTTTATAGTCCTGAACTTCATATTAAGTATTTTTTACAAAAAAACTATTACTGGCTTTGACAGTTGCAAGTTTCAAGATATTTGTAGATCGATGCGTGGCTGTTTGTTTTTCGTTTTTATATTGTTATAAAAAAATAGTCTTTTTTTATAGTTAAAACTAAATACCATTATCTGTAAAGGTTAATAAGAAAAATACATATTTTAAGAATTAAAAAAAACAAAAATACATATGGAATGACCTTTTTATAAGGATTATATCTCAGGTGTTGCAAGTAACTTACCGGTTAATGTTTAAACCGTTTATAACCAAAAGTATGAAAGTAAAAATGTTAGAAACCGGCAGTAAAAATTATTCACGTTCAAATACTTGTTTTGAGATTTTTTCTAAAGTATAAATTTGTAGAAACAAAAATTGCTATGAACGACAAAACAAAAATCGTTGTTTTAGATACATATTACATCATAGCTACGTATATTTGTACTATTTGTACAAAAAATATTTTATTTTACAAAAAAAATACAAAATGCCCACTTTAATGTATATAAAACACTTAAATTTACGTTATACTTCGCATGTAAAAAAAATAAATAGGTTCATGAAGAGCTTTTTAAATAAATATCATTGTGTTTTACGCAGAAAATTCTGTTTTTATTGCACAAAACACATTTGTTACTATGATAACTTTGTAAAATATTCTATTACAAGTTCGAACATTAGATATTTTTCTATATTATGTTTTACTCTTTATAATAGATCTTTGTTCAATTGAAGAGAATTAGTTACCTTTTATTTTTGTAGTAAATTATGCCTATAAATGCTATTTATTGGTCGTTGATATACAGAAAAAACTAAAAAAATTGTGTATTACAGAAATTACAATTTAGATCATAAATAATATAAAAAGAAAATTTCATAAAAATAGACGAGTTAACTATTTATATAAACACTACTTAGGTCATGTCTCAAGATTACCATAGGTATTTTTCTCTTTTTGCAAACCATTGCGAAAAAAGGCACTTTGGGCATTCTGACTGGAATGTGCATTATTAAAAAATAATGTCGCGCCATTCGCTGTACCAATGCTAAACTAGGGCCTCTTTTTTTATTTATGCCAAACCCTAGACCTTTTCCAGTTGGACCATTAGGGTTCGTACCCACGACTTACTAAATAGCGCCATATCCTCGTGCCAGTCAATTATTCGCCCTGTAATACAAAAAGTTAAAAATGAATTAAATAATATACATCTGTACTCTTAAACTTTTAGTGTTTTTTATACCCATGTATTACAAAGGGTATATAAAAGATCAAGCAAATTACGAGCAAATAAAGTCATTGTTCCTAAATGAAACACGTAAAAATTTGCATAAATAACAACAATCTAGATTAAAAACGAAGTCAACGCATTTTGTATTAAAAGAAGGTATTTTATATGTCCAAGCAAAAAAAAAAACAACCTTTTACAAGTAGTGCCGACATCCAACCGCTCACAAATAAAATAAAGCACAAACTATACATGAAATAAACCATGTTTGTTTGATAACTTAGAGGTTTTGTTGCGCAACATGTATTTTAAAATAGACAGGTACGTTTAAAACGCATGCCAAATGAATGTGTAAAATGTCAGCAAGCTCAGCCACTTTAAAGAACGGGAAACATGAAACATATACAGAACTCATATCATTGCATCGATGGAAGATAGATTTAATTGATTTGCAAAAATACAGCTCCTATAAATCAAATTATCAATGGCTTCTTTTGATTATTGACATCTTCTCTAAATATTGCATTGCTATAAAATTTAGATCGAAAAATATTAGTAAAATATCTTCAGTCTTTAAGAAAAAATGCATACTGTTTGGCCCACCACAAATTCTACAAACATATAATGGCAAAGAATTATTAACATGACTCAAGCACAGGTCAACATTGATTATATAGTTTTATAAAGCACGGACGACCTAGATGCTCGCAGATTAAGAACAAGTAGAAAGGTGTAACCAGACAATATGCAGCTTAATTTGCAAAAATATATATATGAAACTACTGAGACTAACAATCTAAAAAAAGGTGTACATAAATGTAGTGAATAAAGTATCTTACACATATAATATAACAGTTCATTCAGCAAGCCGTAATCAACCATTTTAATTGTATTTTAAACGATATGGGTTAACACAAATGTAAACGAAACTGCTAGAGAAGTCATTTCCAAAAGTAATAAAAAATATGAAAATATTACAAACAAAAAAAATCACAAAATTTAATAATAAGATAGAAAATAACGAAACTCGTTTGAAAATAAATTCGATAGTATAAGTGTAGATATACAATCATATGATCCATAAGCACAATTAATACCACAAACATATATTATTTTATCCTTTGGATAGAATGAATGCTGTGGGAATTTAGCGTAAGATATAAAGAATATAAATTTGGATAGTATAAGTACGGCCTACAAAGATAAATATTGAGATTCCATTTTTTTGACCATGGTTCCTTTAGAATTGAGTTGATATTAGCAAAGATCAATGCAATAAAAACATCCTTATTGAGCAACATAAAATAATGAAAAATGCTGGTTATCCAAAGTGAATGCGCCATAATGCCTTGTTTTACATATCAAAATACGACTTTAGAGAGAGTGATTCGGTGCTAGTTGCAAAATATACTGATGCAAATGTAACAACAAAGCGGCAGAAACTAGATTCTTTCTATACTGGCGTGCACACAATATCAAAAAAGGTATGCAATAATCGGGCCGCAGTAATAATTCACACAGAAAATGTTACTGAAATGCTTTGTCAATTAAAAATTTCTAATAAATAGGATTTATCAAATCATGTAAAAAAAAATTTACGTAGAAAAAAAAGCCGACAGGATCATCAACAAAAAACTAAAATAAATATTTGCACGAGAAAGCGTTTTTCTGCTCTGTAAATTTTCCTTTTAAAATCGTTTCATTTTACGTGATTTATATATATATGACGAATTTTTGTGAATCCTGGTTTTACGGCTCGGTTAATACAGCTTTTCTACTTTTTTACCATATTACAAAATTATGAACGACTAGAGTAAATTTCATATTGTCGTTTTATTATAGTAACATCAAAAGAATTGAAATTAATTTGGTACGTTTGTATCGAAACAAAAAAATGCGTTTTCTTCAATAATTTTTTCTTATCTATTGTTTGGGTGCTTTTGGAATATATTTTTTTTTTCATTGCATCTAAAATTTATCAAATATTAAATTTAAAATATTTAAACTGAGGTTTGCTATGTATTCTAAAAAGAACTACACAAAGCAAAAGCTTACGTATGTTGTTGCAGCTTTTCACAAGTTCTTTACGTTAAAAATTTTAAGTTATGTCTATTTTTATTTAAAAAATCGAAATTTTTATTTTTTATGTGTTATTTAACAGTAATATAATATAAAGGCTATTTTTGCATACGCTTTGACTTTTGCAAATTTTTTGATGTATATTTCTGTTTTTTGCAACGGCCATTTATCCTCGCCCTTTTATTATATAGATATTCATATTTAAAAAGCATACCTTTTGAGTTGTTACTGATTTCAGTAAAATTAGTTGTTATAGGTATAAACGTTTCAATACTATGCATTATAGATGTTTTTTAATCACATACTCAAAACATGAAAAAGGCCGTCATAAAATATTCAGTTATGAATATGCAAGTATTTGTCTGTTACTTTATACCGTAACACGTATTTTAAGTGGTACGTAGAATTTGACTAACACATAAAATTTTAGATTTTTTCCTTCTCGTGTTAGGTTATATTTAGTTCGATACTTTTTGCAATACAGGAGTTGAAATAAAAGGTTTTTGTTTTTAATATACTATAAAGGAAATACTTTTACTTTATTCTTAGTATATACTAAGTATTATACATACACTTAAAATATTGTTGCATTATATGTAACAATTCTTTTAATATGTTTTCATTTTTCTTAAAAAACAAAATTTTTAAAGTATACACTATGAAGATAACATTCTATTGGTCGATATTTTGCTCTTTTAAAACAAAAATGTATTAAATTGATGGCCTTTATTTTTAATTATACATTCGGACTGGCATTATTTTTTTCAACTTTTCATATAATCTTCTCATCTATACTAACCATATTTTCATTGTATACTTGCATTAGACCACATTTCCCATTTTGTAACTCTTAATTTCATTATATCTTATATTTGCTTGTATATATAGATTTCTTTAGATTTTTATTTCTTCATTTTTGTTTTTGTTTTTTTTCATAACTTTGCCTGTTCTTTCACTTAATTTTCTTTGCTGTTGGTTTAGCAAAAACTTGATAGTTATATTTTCAGTCGTTAGCGCTTGCTTATTTTCTTTTAATATACTTTGTAATTGTTTGGTAGAGGAAGCGTCGTCTTGTATTTAGTCGGGGTTTTTACGCGTATTTACTAAATTGTTTCTCTTTTATTTTATTTACTTGATGCTTTTTTTGCTCGTACTCCGCTAGATCTTTAAAATGCTTCTTGTAAAGTTATGGGTAGGGGTGGACAATTTTGTACGCATTTTTTATGTATGCTGCATACGAAAAAGTATGCAGCATATATAAGTTGTAAAAAGTAAAAATAAAATAATAAAATATTTATTTTATAACATTTAAATAGAGTAAGCCATTTAAAAACCTTCTAATGTTATAATATCCATTGACATTCGTTTTTCAGCCAATATTTGCTTTAAAGCATTTAACGATCGAGGTTCTTCACACGATGTCATCAACGCATAAGTGTATACCTTTTCTCAAAGTTTGCATCTTAAGACTTTTAGAATTTTGTCAAAAAAAATGTAATCAGGGTTTCTTGCAATTATTGGCTTCATCTTGTTTATATTTCGTCGTGGTGTAGTCTTTTTTAAAATCTTTTTTTATTTTAAACACATCTTGTACTGAAACTGTATAAAATTCTAGCTTTTTTATATAAGCAGTAATAAAAACATATTTTTGTGCATAGACCATTTTTTTAATATCTATGTCATGTAATGCCATCATAAATTTTTTCTTTTTTTTTTCCTTTAAGGAGTTAATATATCTCTCGTCCGCCCGAAAAAAATTACAAAAATACAGTAAAATTCTAACTATGTTCTCCAGCATGTAATGATTGTGAATAGAGGTAACTTAACGTTAGTTCTTTTCTTAAACCTTTTTTATTTTTTTTATATCGGACATGTTTTTAATGCAGAATATCTTATTGATAATTTTGGGGCTTTTCTCATATCTTATCAGCCAAATTGTGCATTGCATGGGCTAGAAAAAATATGTTTTAATGGTAAATCAGTTTGTTGTATGTTTGACTTGATATAATGCAATTTGGTTCTCCATCACTGATGAATAAATTACAATTTTGATATCCTTTATAATCTTCTACTATCTTATTTACTTTAAAATTAATACGATGCACTATTTCCTCACTATTGACATCTTCAAGCTCAATCTTCTTTAATAAATGTGACTTGCTCGGGACATCATCTCGTTATTCCCCGATAATGATATTCTTAATTTTTCTTTTTCTTCTATCTGGGCTCTCATCAAACATACTATAAAAAGGGGACTGTGCTATAACAATCTTTTACCTCTGCTTTTTGATTTTCAAATATTTTTGGAAAATGCTGGCCGAGTATGACTTTCGTAAAATACTGCTTTTTTCCCGCATATAGTCGAAAAATCCAAGTAATTTTTGTATTATCAACCTTTTTAATAGGTAAATTATTTTCAATCATCTATTTGAAAATATCTTTGTGAAATTCCTCATCCGAAATATCACATTTATTTGGGTCCTGAGTTGCAATAATACACCGATCTTTATATTCTGCTGAATACATGTGCTTTTTTTTTGTTCTAATACCTAGTTTTGCACGTATCTACATGTCTTTTTACACATTGAACATTCATATGCTTTTTCAGATATTACTTTTAATATTTTATAATTATCATGAAAATATGTATTAATAACTTTTCTGCTATTTATTGATCCATTTGTTTTTCCCTTCTCTTCGTTTACCTCCTCATCTTCTTACATGTGCTTTTCATCATTCTCTTCATCTTTCTTGGCGTCCTTATGTTTTAGATTGCCGCCATCTTCGTTCCACTTCTCGATATATTTTTTTAAGTTTTAATTAATTTGGTATTCTACTCTTCAAAAAAATCTTCATATTCAGCATATGCCAAAAATGATTGTTCCCTCTCTACTTCGCATGAAAATGCGGAGCTATATGACTACTCTACGAAAAAATAAATTTCCTTAGATAAACCATTAATTTGCAGTTTGTTTTTATCTCTCTTCCATGTTTTCTAACGTAATCTTTTCTTTTTCCCCTAATTCTGTGCCTTTCAAACATTCAGTTTTATTTTCCTGAAGTAATTCACCCCAAAGTGTAGCTAATATTCCAGGTAAAAGCTCATTGTTAAGTTCACTGTTTTCGTCTTGTCTATTTAAACGCCTAGATTTTTTGCCAAAGTATTTACTCGATTTTTCCATTTTAAGGGAATAAAAAAAAAACAAATAAAGTTAAATAATAGAGTTATTTTAATATCAAGTAAAAACTTTGTAATAAATTATGGCTTTTGACCTACTATTTTAGTACGCAGCATACAAAACTCTCACCTCTACTTAAGGGTTTAAAAAATAATACAGTTTAAACAGCAAAGATTCATTTTATTTGATCTATTTTACACTTTTTTTTAATTTATGGGCGAGTATTCAGAGGGCGCGAGAATAAGGCACTTTTTTGTAATACGTGGGTACAACCCTGATTTTGCACTTAAAAAAGGTCTCGGGTTTGGCATGAAAAATGGGGCCTTTGTTATGCTTGGGTACCGCGAATGGCGCGCGACAATAAACTTGCAGAAATGCTAAATGAATATGATAAAAACTTAAATAAAACATAATAAAGATATAAATCGAAAAAATGCCCACAACAACCCAGTGGCGTACCCAGAGGGTGGGGGGCAAACAAATTTAAATATGTTAAGATGACTAAAAAATAATTTTTTCAAATTTTGAAAAAATTCTAAGAAAATTCTAAAAACACAAATTTTTTGAAAATAAATTTTTTGGATATTTTGACGCCCCAAAAAGGACCCCCCTTGCATTCAGGCGCTACTTTTTTTCAGGGGGGGGGCGCCCCCCCCCCTGCCCCCCTGAGTACGCCACTGCAACAACCTCCAAAATTTTTGCGATAATCCATAAGCAATTTTTAAAAAAACATACACAAAAAGAGTCTAAAAGTAATATTATTTTGTCGATAAGTTTAATACATAAGCTGCAAATAATCCAAATATTCGGTCTTACATGCAAACTGAAAATGAATAGTAATGTTTCACTTTTTGAACACTATTGTAAATTACAAGTGAGTATTCATATTGGACTGTTTAAAGGACATAAAATATATCAAAAAAGCCAAAACACATAAAACATCACATAGATTGTTGTATAATGTAATTAATTGGATTTTTTTTAATTGCAATACGCTTACATGATGAATTTAAAACGAAAGTCACTAAGTCTATTAATATTTATAAACAATCGTTTAAAAAACGTTTTTATAGACTAGTAAAGTATTAATAAAACACGAAAGTCTATCAGAACATTGTTTAAAAATAGTTTATACTAGTAAAGTGTTTTAATAAAGCTTTCCTGTGCATAGATTAACTTTTTGCACAATGTCGTATAAACTTGTCGTTTTTTATATTAGATAAACATCTTTGGTCTTTGTAATAGTATTTAAGGAGCATTTCGATCGTTCATTTACTCAAGAACATGAATTCCTATGCTTCAAAAAAAATATGCGATTTTATAATAATAAACAAACCATGGTTATTTTTTTTTACTTTACCCACATACTTTTTTTTCGTTCAATTGTATATACCACAAATTTGCCATATAGTTTTTACCCATGAAGGTTTTTCCTACGGGATGAATAGCCATGGGAAATGAAAGACACGCTCGTTATTTTTTGTTTGCAATCTTGTCAAATTTAATTTAAAATGTGTATATATGCAAACTATGCAGAAAAAACATCAAATTGTTTACAAATAACTAGTTGAAAACAAAAATTTATTGAAAAGTTTATTAAAAACAATAAAAACAAAAGAATTATTTTACATGAGTTTTAAGAATAACATCCCCACCTATCATATTGCATTATAAATTTTGTAAATCCAAATTATTTTTGTGGGATTTTTCCGGGAACCAGGGTACTGCAGAACGGTATACCAACTGCAAAAACGGTTAGTAGCAATACCGCATTTTGTAAAAACCGGTTGCTGGAGTACCTTAATTATATCTTAAAACCCCAAATGTCTTATTTTGTACTAACAGGCACGTAATAATACCATATGTTAGAATTCTTAGTACTTGTATCTAGAGACTATTAAAACAAATACACCAAGCTATTAATATGATAAAACGCGAAAGTACGTTATTACGTACTTTTTTGACATTTTTATGGATTATTGCCTTATTAAACTATTTTTGACAAGAACCTTTGCATATATATTTAGCTACATAGATAAATGAAATCATGCAAAAAACTAAAAGAATCATTTATTATTAAAAGGGATGTGATTTTTGTACAGTATGTCACCATAAATATGCATAAGTAAACAAAAAAGACTTTATAGCCATAGCACAAGTAATTAATAGTTGTTGCTAACCTGTGCACATTAATTCTTTGTAAATGCACTTTTTTTACTATGTAAAGAAAAAATTTGTACTTAACTTGTATAATCGACAGATTAATTGTTTGTTCGTTATTTATTATGATAATGAATTTATTTGATTTCTATACCCTATGGCAAACTTATCTTTCATCAAACTTACAATTCTATAAAAAAACATTTGCAGTATCTTAGAGTATGATTTAATATAATGATTATTGTATTTTTTTCTATCGCGTATTGAATAGCCGGACTAATGTTCATGTCTTTATACCAAGAAAGTACACAACAGGAACAAATGCATTTTCGTCTCTGTAGACGAAATAGTTTTGAATATGAGTCATTTTAAAAAAAAATGCATTTTTAGTCGATATAAAAACAAAAATTGCTGCCTTATACAAATACAGGCTTACTTTTATTACATGTATCTTCTAAGTGAATAAACATCATATATTTATGCAAACGCTAATCTTCTTACTTTTTTTGGTCACGTAACAAAATTTTTTACTATTTAAATGTAAATTTTATCCTTAAATAAGAAAAAATATTTTCGAGGATGTTTGCGATTTTTCTTATAAAATCCACACCAAAGAAAGGCGGCATATGACTTAAAAAATTCATCTTATTACCAAATATTGCTTAAAGTATGTTATTTAAATTTTGTTAATAAAAAAGTACATTTAAACGGCAAAGTAATCTATTATAAATTTTGGCTTCTAATCTCGAGAGTCTTACATCCCGAGATTCTCAAAATTCGGTTTTTGTTAAAAAAATCAGCACTTCTTGAGATTCCTGAATTATCGAAATCAATAACACTATTGAGAAGACATGTTAAGTTTAAGATGCAGTTAGCCGTAATATATTTATCGCAGAAATACCGAAACCTGACAAGGTACTACTTCCATAAGTGATATACTATATATGTATATTACCAGCAAAAAGAGTTTGTATTTAACTCTTATAACTTTGCCATAATTAAGTGTTTTTTTATAGGTCATAAACATGTTTTTGCAACCTAATATATAAGTTCCAAATTTTCAGTGTTTATTTCTTCTTTCTACAGTTAACAACCAAAAAAATACAAACACGCGGGCATTGTTAAATAAAAAGAACACAATAAAAAGTTATAAGGATAACTAGCAGTGAAAATATATTATTCACAAATAAAAAGTGATATAACCTAACGTAAAAAAACTGCTTCATGGTTTTTTTTGTGTTGATAACATGTATATATGTGTAAAATAAGCTGTCTATAAACAAGTTCACTTATTAATTTTATTTAGCTTGCATGGAACATTGCTCATTTCTGATTTTACCTGAACGATGCCTGTTAAGATCGTAAACACAACTTCTATCAAACCAAAACCACAAATACACTATACGAACAATCGATATTTACGATTAGCCTGTAAAATTTTCAAGTGTGGTTGTCAACCCAGAACATTACACAGTATAATAACCGTTTTGTTAAGCATAAAATCTTTTATATGTGTATAAACATTAACTAGCAAGTAAATATTGTTAAAAAAGAAAGAAAAAGATTGTTATCTATAACAAGAGGTACTGTTTTTAGATGTTAAAACATTGTTTTCTCGGATTTTGTAAAGCTTTACGTTAGTGGCCAAATTTTTTAAATGTGCTTAATTTTCTCTTGCATGTACATATATTTGCAAAATGGATATTATGGACCAGATCGAAAAAATCTCGACTATAATTCCATACCGTAATCTGTATCCCTGCCTACCCGATAAAGATTTCATATGAACAGGCTGTTAGATAATTCAGAATTATACTTTTTTTCTGTGTGCAACCATAATAAAAAATAACTGATACTTTTTATTATCAATATATTGCTTTATATGTATTTAGTCTATATTTCCTCTTATGGATAAAATATTCTTTTTGTTCCATTTATCACAAAATCCATCTAAATATGTCATTTTTTTATTGTATTTTTTTCTCTGTATAATATGAAGTGTTTCTCTATTTTTTAGACTTGTAAAACCAACACTTTAATAGAAAAAAACCAAAAAAAATATGAATAGAAAAAGTTGCTGTGTATAGTCCAAAAAAAATGCCAAGAAAAAAATAGTATCCTCAAATATAAAACTTACAAATTTATAGTACAAAGACAGAAACACAATTATTTTATAATTTGTAATTGGGAAGATTTTAGAACTTCATCATGTCATTTAAATAAGTTTAACTTATACACCATGGGGTTCGAGTACGGCTCCGTTGTTACTGAAATAAGCTATATTATAAGAGAATACATAATAATAATGCATTTTTTTTTATTATTGCGTTTTCAGTCATTACTGGTATGTTTTGTTTTTTTATTAATCATTTTTATTTACTTTTTCATATTTATATTTTAGGTGTTAGTTTAAAATGTTAAAAATAAACCCTCACCATTTAACAATTACTGAACAATTTACACGAGCATCTAAGCAATTTTTATACACCTGCTTTAATAAAAACCGGGTAAAATAATACAACTCTATTTATAACTAGTGCGTTTGCAAAAAAAAAATTCAAAATTAAATATTAAGGCAAATTCAATGGTTATAAAATATCAAAGTATAATCATGCAGGTGAATTAATTACTTTTTTAAAAGATGTAAACCTAGATTTTTTTTTCTTATTGGGTATATTAAACAACGAAAGAACCCAGGGGACAAGGGTTTTCGAATTCTTATTGAAATTTAAATAGAAAGAATTTCAAACGTTTTGTTTTTGTACAATCTTGGTTAAAAGACACGGTATCTGTGAAAAATAAATTTTAACATAAATAAAAGTATGCATAATATAAAAGAAGAAACAAAACAATTTTGCATTGCATCACCACATCGGTCATGCAAAAAAAATACCAAATTAAAGGTAAAGAACTAAAAATGACAAAAACTAAATTAGATTGATGGTTTTTGCCAAGAGTTTAAAAACGTAAAAAATAAACTCCGGTATAAAAAAACCAAATTAACATAATGATTATATATTAATAGATCACTTTCTAGACCCCTTTTATATCAAATATCTATGTAGAACGTTTTAATAAAAGTTTCAAGCAAATCAAATATAAAAAAACATACATGCGTGTTTTTAAAATTTTTCTTTCTAGGTCGCGAACTCAACACAGGTTTTTTTAGAAAAAATGTAGGATTCTATTAATTAATCTGACAAAAAATGCATTTTCGGGTAAAAAAAAATAAATCTATTTTTAAAACCTCTAAAATAGCTTTCTTAGATTCTACAAGTATTTATAAAGATAAAATTTATATTTTTTTGTTTGATATTTTGCAAAAAAAACAACAACTCGTGTCTTCATAATACAGATTTACATAGTAATACATATGTTGTATTAGTCAATGTATTAACGGATATTTTTGTAATTAGAGAAAAATGAAAACGCATATTAACGCACAAATAATCATATGATGTGACTTTTTTACTTTAAAAAAGTTTTTTACGTGGATTTAACAAACCATATGTACTGTATGGAATTATAGATATTGTAAGATTCGTTTTTGTGTCTTATGGCAATTTTTTGTGTTTATGTATATTTTTTATGTCGCTCTCGCTTTTATAAGAAGTATGATATACTTTTATTGATAAGAATACAAGATAAAACAGATTAAAAATTACACTTGCAATATGCGAGACAAAATAAGGGGTTTCAAGGCGGTATTTAACAAAAAAAAAACTAGCGTTATTTTACAAAATTCTATCGAATACATGTATTGTACCAAAATTTTACTCTGAACATGCATTTGATTTGTCAAATGTATCAATTTAATATTTTATACTCATAACATTAAGTTTATATGTTTTTATGCAGTTGTTTGTATTAACTGCCTTAAGGTATGAATTTTTCTTGTTATATTTTAACATAAGTATTCTTTTTACAGTTAAACGTAAAGAAAAACATGCTCAAATACAGTTGATTGTATTTACTGCCAATTTTTAAAACTATATGATACTTTAACATCTATTAATACAGGCGCGTACCCAAAGGGGAGGGCCCCGCAAAAAAATTGGCGCCTGAATTAAAGGAGGTGGGGGGTCTTTCAGGAGCGAAAGAATTTCTAAAAATATATACTGGCAAGAAATATGTTTTTTGTATTTTCGTAAAATTTTTTCATAAAAAATATATTATTATTTTTTATCACATAATCAATTTTTTTTTTGCCCCCCTTCTCAGGGTACGACACTGTATCAATATGCTTTTTGCGTTGAACACATATTATTGTAAAATAATGTATACCATAAAGTCGAAGAATAATTGCCTGCAAAAAAAAACTTTATGCTAGGGGTTCTCAACAGTGTCTCTAGGACCAAAGTTGGCCCCGGAAAAATTTAATTTCAAACCGTAAAACTTTGTAAAAAAAGCAACAAAATGCTTTTAACATTAGTCTATGTAAATAATACACGTTTAGTATAACAAGGTGGGGTTTTTTATCTTATTTTTCCACACAATTTTGTTTTTAAACCTTAATGCTTTTACTGAAAAAAATGCCTGCAAACCATGAAAAAGCTAAAAAAGTCTTTGAATCTATCTTAGGTATACCAACCGTTTTAAAAAAATGTTTTGTGCCGATTTTTTTGTATTTTTCACAACCATTTTTCTGATCATTCTATCCGCCAATTGAAGCTAGAAGAACATTTGTATTTTGATTAAAATATTAATGTTAGTAATCAAGATAGCTTGTTTAGATATTAAAAAATTTTTTACTTTGAGCCCACAATTTATTCTTACATAGTTCTGTAATAGTAAATGATTTCTTGAAACCTTTAGTGCAAAAGATTCATTTGAGAAATAAAGATATAAATAAAAACTATTCTACAAAAAAAGTTTAGTTTTTTTTTCATCATTGCTTTTACGTTTTATTTTCTAGTTATGGTATGCTTCGCTGGTTGGCTATATAATTTACATTTTTTTCCACATATAAACCGTGTTGAGAACTGCTGGTTTATACAATAAAGTCTAATATTGTTGTTGCGGTAAACAAAACTAAAAATATGAAACTTTTTGTAATAATATACCATATGTTTTACACAAGTAGCAAAAAGTTGTATATAAAGTAACAATGGGTCGTAATTAAATGTAATGGTTATGTGTTTCAATAAATATTAAACGTTACATTCCGCCAAAATGTCCCATTTTTTGTGTTACAATGGCTTATTTACTATCCTGCAATAACGAAATTACTATTTTATGACGTTCTTTATATGTAAAAAAGCCGGCTCAAAAATAATAAAAATTTTTTCTGTATGAATTTCCTTTATATGACCTTGACTTTTTCTCATTTACAAATCAATTATTGAAATTTGTCAAAAAAAACATCTTTTTTGCTGCATTAATGATAAATGATGCATCCGAAATAAACACACTGCCATATTCAGTTTAAATTCCGTTTTTTCTTAACCTTTTCTTGCTGAAAATAAGGTATTTTGTCTAAAGTTCAATCATACATATAACAATATAATGTGCTTAAATATTAGAATGGTTGAATATATAAACAGTACGTAAAAATTCAGTCTTTATGAGGTTTTTTTATGTATATCGTATATATAGTTTACTTTATAATTTTAAAGAGTTAGCTCGCTTGCCCCGGGAGTAAATTATTGATAAGAAAAAACAACAATTACGAATAATTTGCTTCATTTGCATTTTTTATATTTGCAGAAAATCCTTTATTCTTTTATCGTTGTTTGTTTTATCTAATAAGATAGATAATGCCTTTATACAGAATTTGTCTTATTTTTACCGGAATTCAGCTAAAATCGTATGTAGACAACGAGCGGACACGGTTCATATTCAGTTCATTTAGTTACAAAATAAAAAGGTTACCATCTAAAAAAAGACCCCTTATTTTTTCCACTTACAACGGACTGAAAAATTTAAACACAACGTTCAAGTATTACAAAATAAACTTCTATCTTTTCAGACCTATTTTTTCGTTTTTATTTTTTTTTTTGGTATTTTCCTTAAAAAATAACATTATTTTGTATGATTAATTTTTGGTTCTAGGTATATAAAAAAACAAAATTGACATTTATTCATTATATTTATAAGTTTTTTTTTTTTAGTTTTTTATTCAATAATAAGAAATGTTTATAACTGGAATTTTGACTTTTTACAGATTTTGTAGAAAATCATAAATTATGTATTTTTTGACAATGGTAAACATTACAACTGGTGACAAATAAATTTTATAAAATTTTTTTTGTTAAGTTAAGGTGTAATATACCAGCGATTTCAAAAATATAGATTTTTTAATCCGCGGAAAAAAAAAATATAAGCATGACAAGTGTATTTATACAAATTATATTTATAAAAAAAAACCTATTTTATATGGAACATCTTAATAAACAATTTTGTTTGCCCAAATGTCAATGGTGCAATCTAATCGCCATACCAAATATCATTTTTGTTAGTCATGACGAGCCTTTTACAAAAAAAAAAAATATGTTCTGGAATGCAGTGTTATGTAAATGTAACCTAACATTGTAAAAAACACATTAAAGGTGCCTGTAGCATTGGATATGTATGTGTATATGATTTGGTTAAGTTTTTTGTAAATTTCGTAATAAAAAATGCATTTTCGGTATCTCAAAATTTATATAAATACTTACCGAAAGCGCACAATATTTAACTTATCAATACTATCAATACTTTTAATCTTCACATTTTGCTTAGTGTTTTTATACTTCCTGAATCTTATTTATGTACCTTTTTATGCTATAAATTAAATAGCCCGGAAAAAGGTAACTGTATACACGTGTATAAGGGGTAAGCTGTAGTACACCGAAAAACACGTCAAAAATTGATAACATATGTGTACCACATTTTATACTTAATGAGGAGATCTCCTAAATTACAAAAAACAAATTTAATCAAAGAGTGTAGCCGGTTGACTTTTTATATACGAATTTATAAAAATTCATTTATGTCTAATAGATAAAATTTTACCGGGTTTAGCCAATATATTAAAAACATGCTTAACGACCAAATGTGAAGTTTAAGAGAAAAGCAAAGCGGAACTGTAATTTTATTTTAACAAAGAAACAATAAATTTACTATTATGCCTGAAGAATTATAAAAATAAAAGTGAAACTACCAGATTATTATATATAAAAGTCTGTCGCATTCCGTAAATATATATTTTTTTTTTGTAATTTTACATAAACATAACTGATTTCTAAATGAACTATATGAGAAGCGATATTTTTTGTAATAAAATTACAAAATATCAGCTCTGTAGTTCTTATGGCTTTGCAAGTTGCACTCGAATCAGTATAGACTACTTTGAAATTTCAATATCACTTTTTATTTTTTGCTTAAAATTTAAGGCATTTTAGGAATGCGTATAAGCGTGTAATCTGTAATTATACATACAAAATATTCTATTTTGACATGATACAAAAATGCCAAATAGTAAGTATTTATATATTGCAAAACCTTTTGATTATGTTTAAATTACGTTCATTTACAAGTAGTTATTATAATTTTACAAAACAACTTTTAAATATTATTTTTATGTCGCTTATTTATTTTTTTATAAACACATTCACTACATGCATGACAGACAGATATTCTGTAACCAATAGTGGGTTTTTTACTGTAAAACACACAGGTGTAAAATTTTTCGCCACCTTATTTGTATTTTGAAGTCTACATCGACATACCTCTTAATTAAACCCGTCTGTGTTATACAAATTTATATAAA
>JAQFYM010003415.1:0-18723 GCA_034694785.1 Agrenia bidenticulata | reverse complement strand
TGCATGTTCTGTAGAGCAAAATTTTATTTTTGACCAAAAAATATTTGGAGTATTTTTATTTAGCCCCTAAATTTCCATTGAAAAATTTAATTTTAGCCCCTGTTCGTAAAAGGGTTAATATAAAATATAAATTTTGCACAAGGATTCTTAAAAAGAATGCATGCGTAAATATTTGCGTAAACAATTAGACTTGCTTAGTATATGTAAAGATATTTAGTTTGATGTAAATTTTATTGAATTTGGATTTGCATTATGTGTATATTCACTTGATAAAATTAAATAACTAAGATAATAATTGTTTTGGCAAGATTTATTACATTTTGTGCAATTTTTCTAGCCAAGAGAAAACATGGACCGTTTTTTTTATTCATTTAAAAAAAAAAATTAAGCTCTAAATACACATAAGTGACATATTTACCGCAAAAAAAGACTTTTTGCAACATGCATACGTAGCGAAAAAAACCTAGCTATGTTTATATATAAGTTTGACGAAAAAAACACAGTAAAAAACGTTCTAGATCTAAAGGTTTTTGCGTATTTACTTTTCTTTGTATATCTACTTTTATGCAACTATTTTTGTAAGAAGGCACATATTCGAAACTTTGTTAGAGGACAAAATACGTACATGCTACTCAATAATTTTATAATAAAATTAAAACAAAAATTAAAACTGAAGTCTTTTTTAAAGAAAACCTACTTGCTAAGTTTGCAGCTTATAAATCGTTATTGTGTATATATCAAGATATTGGGAATTTCTTTAATTTATTTTAATGCCAAAAACATTTTTACATAGCCTAAAGGTAAGAACTAACCGATTCGTTATAAGATATCCAGGGGATGCCAGATCTAGTAGTTTTTGCGAGAAACAATATGCTGTTTTTTTTGAAAGGCAAAAATCCGGTTCCAATGGAATGAGGAATTTTTTTGGATGTTTTTCTTTTAAAAAAACATACCAAGATATACAAACAAAGTTTTTTACGTTATGTGTATATCTTTGCCGCTATATTTGCGCCAAAAACGTCCTAAATCTTTCTATGCCTTTCTCTAGATTTTTTACGATAAATATTCTGCGACAAAAAAGGGTCTTGTGCCAGTAAAATGACAGAGGCGCAATCGTTGTACATTAAATATGCAAATTTATAAGAAAGCCGAACCAAAAAAGAAAATAAATAAATACAATAATAAAAAGAATACTTAAAAGTAATTTTTGTTACTATTCGATTACACATAGAATTATGTGACTAGGATGTTACGTTTTTTTAGTTATATTGTGAAAAATGTCGTTTTAGAAATCATGGTTAATGACATTTTTGCTATTTCACAACATTTCCATATTTAACGTTGTGCTATAAAGTAATAGGTTGTCGTATATTTTTCTTAGACTACTTAATTACAGGCAAAAAATAGAAGTTTACTAAGGAGCGTATTGTGCAAAGGCGTAACAATTTTTAACTTAAAAGTATGATCTCGATCGTCATTTCAGTCGAGCTTATTTGATTTAATACATACATATATACACACTGATGAAGTATAAGAGACAAAATATACTGTTTTTTAGTTTTCTATACACACAACAAACAAAAAAAAACAAATAACAGAAAAAGATTAATATTGACAGAACCGCGCAAATATCTAATTTGCTTTTGAACTGTGTGATTTTTGCGCAATAAAATAATTTTTATTGTGAGGGGTGAAAAAACGTGATAAACACATTTTAAACTTCCATATTACTAAAATTTTAGCTTTTATTATATTTGTTTCTCATGGTATGCAATTCATGTAAGGATTTTAGTAAAAAAGTACTGCGAACAGAATTTGTCGCAAAACCTTGTCCCACACAAATGTTTTCCTAGTGAGGTTATTGTTTTTATGATAACATGGATTGCTATATCTGTATCTTTTTATTAAACAGATTCCAATCTAGTGTTTGCAACAAAAAAAGAGTTTTGTGTAAAAAATTTACAGCGAGTCACTGCTTATATGCTTTTGTACATTAAAAAAGTAGTAAGAAGATTTATAAAATTATAAAACATTAGAATCTGCATTATAAAAAAGAATTATAACAGTAAGCTTTATTTACAGAACATTTTTATCTGGTGAATATTTTTTTGAAAAAAGGGACTTGTCGTAAAAAAAACCCCGACCAAACGACGGATTTCTTTTTTGGGGGGGGGGGGGTTGTGGGGGCGGCACTAAGAGGGCATAAGCACCGGAGCCCCTGGCTAAAGACGCTGTTAAAAATATTTCTAGGTACTTTTTTTTGTTTAAAAAACAATAGTAAGTATCCTTTGTTTATGTGAGTACAAAAAAGCAGCTTCGGAAAAACGCAAAAAAACAATGAATAAGCAATGAATTCCGTTTACTTTTTTTTTGGCTCATTTTTTTGCATATTACGCAAAATCTATAATATTAATTTGCGAGATTTTGTAATAAGCGTATTTTAGATAGTTTCCAAGTAGAAAATATACTTGTTTTTGTTACTTAATGATAATCCGTTTGCACTGTCTGTACATATATTTTTTTTACTATTTATTGTTATACTACTTTTGTTTAAATCATCCAAATTTATATCAAGAAAATTTAAAAAAATACGAATGTATACTATTTGCATAAAACCTGCATGGATATTTTTTCTATATATTTTTTAGAAAACGAAAGTAGTATACGATTACTTTAAATATGTTCTTTTTTTTTGACCTAAAAATTGTTGTATAAGTGCAAGCAGTGATCACTAGACTTACTAAACTATACAATTTATCTTGCAATTAGCAACTATAGTACAGTTAAAATATGAGTAGGTTTATGTTCGTTTTGTAATTGTGATAGTAGAACTTAACTAATACAGAATAATCGTTAATAGTATTTTAATTTACTTTATTGGTAGCTTAGTCATTTTAAAAAGCCAAAAAAAACGTGTTACTGCAAACCGTACTGTAATTGCCCTTTTTATTGTACGTAGTTTAAAAAAAAAATAACATTAAATGCATTTTTACAATTTTTAAGTAGTGATTGCGTTTGAAGGTTTGTTGAAAACTTTATTATATAGCTGTGTGCTGATTAAAAAACGTGTATAAAAAAATATTTAAGCTGATGTATAGTAAACATTTAGAATTGCAAAGAAAATAATTTTTGTTATCAATTGTGTTAGAATACTGTGTTTACCAACACATATAATACGCAAATAAAGTTTTTTTTATACCTAAAAAACTACCGATTAATTTTTTGTAAAGCACTTGTCAACTATTATTTTTTTAATGAGCACTGCCGTATTTTTCTACGCATTCTATATAATCCTTTATGCCTTTTTATGTTTTTACCACTATAAAATCATAACTAATATACGTCAACAAATATAATTTTTTTTTTGCTAGTTTAATGTAGCTATAACAGTAAATTGCGCCTGCAGAAAATCTTGAAAATCAAAAACTAGGCTTATACACTGCCTATCACTATAAAAAATAAAAATAGTAACAGGGGGTCCCAAAAAAATGCCCTTAGCTTTTTTAAATGTAGATCTCCGATGTCGGGCAAATATAGCTTAATCCGATTTTGATTAAAATAGTAAATATATGGCATTGTAGATAAAAAGAACGGTTATCACATTATAATAATCTCTAAGACAATAGAGGATAAAACTGCCGTATAATGAAATTGCAGATTATAAATATAAAACGCTAAAGTATTAGTTTAACAAATGCTTTTCAAGTAAACAAAGAGTGACGTCATCAATTTTTGGGACTTTCAAAAAAACAAGAGTGTAAAGTTTACATGGATAATTTTGTCAGACATGCCACGTAGATCATTAAAAAAACTGTTGAGGGCCGTTTATGTGATTTTCTGCCAAGAAACATGCACTTGAAGTATTGGAAATTATATATAGGTTGAGAGAAAGTCAAACTGCTGAAACTATGGTCTGACGGCTAGGCACACTGGATATCTAGTTTAAGAGGTATAAATAAAAGCATGGCTTAGGCTTTTGAAAAAATAAAAAACTATGGAGCTTTTTTTAATTGAACAGGTGGTTTTGTAGCATTATAAAGATTTGAGAATTATACAAACATATAGTCAGATAGCAAAAGGACAGAATCGATAAAAAAGTGAAATGATACAATGAAAGAAATTCTCAACCTCTTACTGCTATTAAGGACATGAAAATTTATACTAGCTATTTTTGCAATATAACATATACCCAAACTGTTGTATGTTACGCCAAATAGATAATTTTGCACATAACAGAACGAGGTATGACAACAAGTACTCAATTGCAAACGATAATTTACACCGGAGATGGATAAGATAAACGTAAAAGTTTAGATTATGGTTATATTGTTGTTTTTTACCGGTGCGAGTATACGTTACGAGGTGTAAAAAAATTGTTACATTAAGATCAATGTCACTTAAAAAAATAAAAGATGTATAGAAATATAAAAACCAGCGGGTATTGACATGTATAAAATTGCTTGACGAATGCATCAAAAATTAGATAATAATAACCGAAAGAGTTATAAGCGGCAGACATGCTAAGTTGAAGCCCGTATAGTTGTAAATAATGTTTAATGGTAGTCAAAGAAAAAAATATTGCAGGAAAAAAGATGGGTAAAAGACAAACATTATACATCTTGATACAGAAGAAAGAAATGACTACTAGGTATAAGCAAACAAAATTAAGTTAATGCCATGTACATCGAAAAAGTAAAAACTAAACCGACGGCATCTTTTTAGCTCTAACGCAAGGTCTCTTACACATATTATGTGCATAAAGATAAATACTTATGGAAATGAAAACAGCAGAATAAAAGGAGTACAATAAGACAGTGTCAAATGCTTTAAAAATAAACACTAAACAAAATTGCAGTATGAATGCGAAGCACTTGGACAATTGTTAAAATAGATGCGCTTTGGGAAGGGAAATTAAACTTGACAAAGATAACAAATATTAAGAATTTATTTTTTACGTTAAACGTTTATAGATGATTGTATGATACAAAGGCCAAAACTTAAGCTTAAACAGAAGCAACAAATTCCGTCGTTTTTTACTTTAGATATAGTTTTGTA
The DNA here is from genome assembly GCA_034694785.1 of Agrenia bidenticulata. NCBI lineage: Eukaryota > Metazoa > Arthropoda > Collembola > Entomobryomorpha > Isotomidae > Agrenia > Agrenia bidenticulata. The sequence continues at coordinate 13,668 of JAQFYM010003415.1, read as the reverse complement.
ATTGTGGAGGCGAAATCACATATCATAACTGAAAAGAATTTGCGTTGGCACAAAATAAAAGAGAAATAAACTTTATATCGCAAAAATCATAACAAGATATAAAAAGCAACACAAAAAACATAAAAGTAGTACGAAGAATCATGTAAAAGGACGATACAGATAAATTTCAAAAGAAACACAAAAAATAATCAATGCGTATAATTATTTAATGTAACCAAAAGAAGAATGACACGTCAAGGAAGCTACAACAGTTAAGATACATTGCGCATATAGGCGCGGACAAACAATTTATAACTGTGCATAGTAAAAAAAGAGTTCGTTCAGGCAGCAAACACAATAAATGATTACGTTAGAATACACAGTGAGAAAATATTTACAAAACCGATATACAGCAAACAGCGAAAAATACTAAGAAAAAGGTATAATATAAATGTATATAGAAACTAGCTTTTTTAACAAAAAAATATACAACTAGAAGCTGTAAAGAACAAAAAAAGGATAGCAAATTGTGCAAAAAAAAAATTCTTATCTAACTGTATATCACACTAAGATTTTTCTAGAGGAGTGTTATGTAAAAAAAGTTAAACCCTATGCGTAATGTAGATACAAAAATTTTGTTTGAATACATATATGTTGTACGATTGCGCGTAAAAAACTGATTTTTTTAACAATATAGCAAAATTTTAAAAAATTGTAAAAAAGCTTTTTTAGGATGATTAAACACCTATCTTGATTACTTTCATATATTTACTGAACTGTTCATCAACCTTACGCTTTTGCTATACAGGCGCATGTATATATTTTTTCGCATTGCTATAGTTATTTTTTTTGTGTCATATTAAAAAATTATTTCCGCATAATGTACTCGAAAAATGTTCCATCTTCACAAAGGTACTTAAAAACACAATTACTTGTCAAAGCATGTGGAAATGCCTCAGACTAAGAATCTAGAGTACGGATTTCTTTTCCGCAAATAATTAAAGTGCGTGAAAAAAAAGTTAAACAAATGTAAAAAAAAACAATTTAAAATCTTTTTGTAAAGAAATCAACATAAATAGTCGTATCCGTAACGTGTATATCTAAACCTATATTAAATTGCGGTATAAAACGCTTAGTTAGAAAAATACAGATCTAAACGGCCAAAATCACGACAAACAATATACTATATACCACATTCTACATTTCTTTGGCTTGCCGTTCTAGAAAAGCCACCTTAATCTTCACAGTACTAAACAATAAAACACAGGCATTATGAAATAGATTTATAAAGTGCTTGTTGCATATGTATAATAACGTAATTATATGCAACAAAAAAATGCATCTGATGCACAAAACAAACGTATTACACGTGCAAACAGCGTAAGAAATTGGTGATTAAAAGTTTTTTTTGGCTGTATATTTCCGGTTTTACAAGCTTTTTGCCTTGTCTGTCTCTGAAGTGCAACAGAATGCTTGCAAAGCATAACAGACGTAATACATGTGTACTGCAACTGCAAAACCACAACTTATACATTTTTATAATATGCCAATACTGGACATGTTTAATAGGCAAAAATACTTGCATAATAGACGTTAAACAGCACTCCAAGTCGTTTTAAAGGTTTAAATTATACAGCACAGTTATATTGTTACGGCATATTGTGTCATTTTGATTGATAGAACTATGTATCAATTATTTACGCTGTAATTCCTAAATGCGACTATTTCTAACGGCAAAGATGCTGAAGTATAAAAAATGTATTGTGAAAGACAGTTTTTAATTGTTTAATTCACCATTGTATTCTTAAAAGTCATTATAAAAAATATTTGAAAAATGTTTTTATTGTTACTTTTGCTTACAAAAAACAGTAAAGTTTCTTAATCATAGAAAAATTCCGTTACCCGACCGGAAGAATGTGAGTTCACAGTTATCTGTTTTCTTTGTATAAAATATTTTTAAATTAAGAAATTTACTTGAAAAAATATTAAAAAAACCCAAAAAATTGTATTTATAACTACATAAAAAAAAGTTTGCGAGTAATTTAGCTTTTTTGTGTTTTAAAACACAATAACATGATACCCAGGTTCTTTTTGTATGCGAAGCGTAAAGCCTATTTCCTATGTGGTGTTTACAAAAAAAAGTTTGGTTCTTTTTTGTAATTTAACAACTTTGAAGTAATTATTTTTTTTTTTAATTGTTTACAATTTTTTATAAACAGTGTTCTACAAAATTTTTCATTGCGTTTACAATTTGTCACGTTAAACATTGTAGAAAGTGAAATTCAGCATGTTTTTTTGTTACATGGGATGTAATGTTAATCAACTAGTCAAAAATAATATAAATTATGTTTGTTATAAGCAAAAGAAATTGCAGTAACTTTTTTCTCGTTATAGTAATAATCCCGTAAAAAACAACTACGTTATAATTTGACACATCATAATGACATATTTGCCGAAAGGGTTATATTTTACGCGGAAGTAAGATACCTTTTATATGCAACTAGGAGTCGCAAAAAGGCCATTTTTTAAAAAAAAAAAATACCGAATACATAACAAAAATAAAAAACCGAATGACGGATAATATTGGTGTTTACTTTTATTACTAAAAAAAAATAAACAATCCATTTGATAATATGAAATTCATTTATTGATTTTTTAAAATGCGCTGCTTTATTAACAGTTGTTAAAAGAGACTTGGGCAATTGGGTGTGTTGTTTTTTGTTTTTGCAAATGATTATAGATGATAGTCGTGCTTTAATCTTAATATCTTTAGATCACGATACACCCTTAAAGCAAACATAAATCGTTTCTGTGTCTTTTCTTATGGAAAAACACAACAAAGGATGCTTGTTAACAAAGGGCCTTAAAAAGTCATGTTAAAATACGTTTGGTTCAATTATTAGGTATATTACGCAATATTTTTCAAGTATATTAAGCACAAATTCTTGTCTATTAATAAAATTATAAATAAAATACTCTGCAATATTACTGTAGTAGGATAGTAACAATTTTTATAAAATAAGACAAACTTAACCAAATTTATTTTCGTATTGAAATTTACGTTTAAACGAATACCGAATAAAATTAAAAACACCGAATACTACTTTAATACCAAATAAAAATTATCCGTCTGCCACTCCAATATACAACATTTTTTTATTGTTAATTGTGCAATTACTCACGGTGAAAACCAAAACTTCTACATTTTAATTGCAACAAATATAATTTTTATACATCAATAGTCTTTTTTTGCATTTTTTACAACTATAAAAATACAATTGTCATTTTAAACAGATAAACAATGCGAAATTAGCATATGTACCAGTCGAGGTGTGAACTGAGCCAAATACACCTATCCATGCATAACTCATTTAGACTAAAAGTTAAGCCAAAGGTTAAAAAGACATTATAAAACATTTGGACTGTTTTAAATTCACTTTGACTACGTTAAGCAAGATTTGCCCTTTTTTATTATAAAGCACATAAACTAGTGCAACTTTACTTAACGTGTTAATCTAATTTTGGCGTATGCCAATCCGCCAAATTCATTATTGAAGTAATAAACACTGAAAAGTGTATTAAGTACAACAACACTAAAACAACACTCCACCCAGCGTAATGCAATGTAGAAACTTTTTATAAAGATAGAAAACACAAAAAAGGAGTAAAATTATAAAACCAAACAATAAAAATTTGTAACGTAAAATAGCAAAGACAAACATAGTATAAAAGAAACAAAAAATCCTATAATAAAAAGTACAAAAGATTAACAAGAAAAAATTCATTTTATTTCGTGCATTTTTAAATGTAAATAAATAATAATATGTAAAACACATGCATGAAAGTTAACAAAACTCATATACGTAACCTTTTTGTACATATTGTCGGATAAGTCAGGCATCAAAACTTTCTTCTTGGCAACCAAAAAAAATAAAAATGATACTATTTTTTCATTTTTGATAATTTAAATGCTTTTACCGTAATAAATGTCCATCAAGTGATTAATGACAATCATATCATTTATTTGTTGCTTTTTATCGTAGATAATGATTATAAAATGTGTCTTTGACATCCTCTGCCCACTTTGATATGCGCAAAATGCACAAAATTTGCCAATCTCTAAAAATGCGGTAAAAACACAATTCAAACGCTTTTTTGTACATAGAAAAGAAGTAAATGCAGTTTTAATAGGATCTTATCCCAACACATATTAACTTCAATAAAAAGTATATCGTAAAGATAATGCGTCATTTAGGTGTGTGAACAAAAAAAACACAAAAACTGCATACAAAAAGCCTTTTGTTATAGTTAAAAATCTGTAAAAAACAAAATTTATACGCGAATTGTAAAATACAAAAGTACTTTTCTAATACACGCAGATAGAACGAATGGTTTTTTCTATCGTTATGTATACATGACTATTTATAATTGTAAAACTTATTATGTTTAAATATTGTAATACAGTCATATGGCAACAACCCTAAAACTAAACGTATTTTAGTAACATCTATCGCGTTGTATACATATGTTCAAAACAACCAAAAAACACAAAAACTTAGTAAAAAAGTTATAGATAGATTGACTTCAGTACAATAAAATGCAATAAAAGCATAAAACAAAATATGAATATGTTAACTCTGGCCAATATATAATAGAAAAACATAAATGTTTATGTCGAATTTTTTTACTATTTTTTTCTCATTAAGTTATTTGAGAACAAAAAACTTTTTATAGCAACAGATGCAATGGATATACGGTAAAAAGACATATTTATGTATATAAAACAGTTTTTACGAATTGAAAAAGAGATATTGTAAGTTAACCTTGGTTTTTATAAACCAATATTTTTCTAACAGTTTTAAGTTAGGTTTAAAGCTTTATTTGACGCAAAACTTGTCGAAACCGTTGCGTTGACTAAATTGTCGTAGAAAACTGTATCTTTTTTTATTATTAATGTGTTGCGGTTTTGTAGCAAAAAAGTCTTTTGTCTTGCTAGCTGCAACGTATATGTGTTTACTCTCACAAAAAACAAACACGAAAACAACGCAAAATTCACTTTTTATGTCGTGTTCAAAGTTTTTGGCTTTTTTGTGTGGCTTTTACAGATCGCACATGCCATGATTTCAGTTATTGTAATTACGATAATGCAGAACAAGAAAATACCAAATTGTAGTACATAAGTTTTTAACTATATTCAATCCTGATTTTGTATTTTTTAAAACGAATTTTACTTTTCAGCACCTAATATTTATAAAAAACATAGCTTTTAAACTTTAATTGTAAATGGTACATAATTTTGGCATTTTGCGCAAAAAAAAATCAAAAAAATGCAATTTTCAAAAAATGCTATTTTCAAAAAAATTTGAACATAATAAATATATAGCAGAATTTAAAAATTAAAGCGCTTTTATATAGTAACTATATAAGAATTAATGTTTATGCATCTAAGAATTGTATTATGGTTCCTTAGTAACAAGAATAAAAACCATGGGCTGCTTATTTGACCTAAAAATATAGAGAAAATTTAAAATAACTTTTTTCGGATATTTTCTATTTTATTTACCTTTTTACTTTTTACCAGAAACGTATATAATATTTAAGTCCGTTTTTTGTTAAAAAAATAAAAAAACCGTTATTAGTGTTTATGACAATTATACTGAACGCAAAAATATTCGTTTATTACTATTACCAAAAAAGATCTCATAAATAGCCATATATGCAAACTAATTTTTCTCTTCAAACTAATAATAATTCGACGTATCTTATGCTTTTACTTTGTTTCAAACCTTTTTTTGCTTATAATTGCTATAAAGCTTATTAAAAATACGACAAACAATAAAAAGGTAATTTTTTGTATACAACATGTCTAAAATAGTGTACAGCAATAGTTTTTTAAAAGGACAAATAAGGTTTAAATGAGCTGCACTGTTAAATCTGATCTATTATAACATACAAAATTATATATTTAAAGGGAAAAATTTATATGAAAGTCAATCTAGTTATACGTGTTGTCATCACTTCCCTTGCAGGCATCTTTTTTAACATTAAAAAAATAAACAAGGGTCGTAATAAAAAGACATTTAAAAAACATGATTTATTGTTGTTTTTTTACAAATACGGCATTTTTTTATTTTATTCGTTTGCAAATTTTTTTCTTTGTTATAGGCATGTTTTTTTCTACATGGAAATAAGAAAATGATATAAATGTAAAATTTTTTGTAACCGCTTATAAACAAAAAGGTTTAAAAAGTACAAAAATTTTTATTACAAGCTTAGCCGATCTTGTGTTTTTCAAAAATGCCTGGCAAATTTTGCTTATAAAAAAAATAAACTCGTAAAAAACATAAAAGACAGCTTACTATGTTTAGATTACTAGATTTTTGTTAAGCCGTATACAGTTCTCGTACAACCAAAAAAAGCATTTAAGCAAAATTTACAATGTAAAGTGTCATTTTGAAAAAAATAAACATTACAATATTCGTAATAAATCACTTTTGTATGTTCTAAAACCAGAACCATAGTAAATTAGTAAATTTTTATGTATTTTTTTTATACCAACTTGGTTGAAATCGATACATAAACTAATTTTCGGATTCCTCTAGAAGTTATAAAAACGCTACATTTAAGCATACTTTAAATGGTTGACTCTAGTAACCATAAAACTGTACTGAATTTTCGTAAAAGTATCCACTTGCAACTTTAAAACGTTCAAAAACATTTAACGCATTAAAAATTACTTATATATATATCGCGCCATTTTTTGTCAATGATAGTTTGTGTAAGATGCAATTTACAAATCACCTTTTTCGGGTATAATTGTTATTGAGCTTTAAGAAAAACTCTCGTAGGTATTTTGTTTTTTTTCTGGTGTTTTACTATCATAAATGCATGCGCAACCGTACATTATTATGTCAAATTAGCGTTACAAAGCAAACAAACGCTAAAAATTCCTTGTAGTATCTGCACTTCATTACGTATCAGTATGATTTAAAAAGAGAATTTTAGTAAACTTTATACGGAAATTGTTGCAAGTTATCTTATATAGGTAGTAGGCGGTAAACATTCATATGTATACAAAATATACCAATAATACATTTACGCCAAAAAAATTACATTTTTTGTCAAAAGATGGTTAAAATTTTTTTGATTTGCATTTAATTTTAATCCCTCATAGCATCCGACTTGTACCTAAAGAACAACAATATGCGTTACGAATAATGCTAAAGTTTTATTTTAGTTAACCTCGTAGGTAATTGTTAAATCGTTTTATTTATAATTATATCAGGCCGCTAAAATTAGACAAGAAAAAAATAAAATAAAACAGCAAAAAAACTTTTTATAGAAATAATTGTAACTTAGAAAATATGTTTTAACTGCAAAATATATATAAATTAAAATTAATTTTCTTTATTGCAATTTTGCATGTTAGATTACCATAAAAAAATACCAGACGCACATAAATAACAAAAATACTACATATTTATCAGTACAATCTAAATCCATTTTTTAGCAAACTTTTTTTAATATTTGAGACATCTTCAGTAATTATTTTTTCTGTGATAAATTTTAAATATTAAACCACCACTTTTCGTCTTAATAGATATGTTTTAACCAAAAAGATCTTTAAAGCAATAAAGTCAATCTCTTAATGTTTTGTGTTTATCAGCATTTGTTTTTGTAAATATGCAACGTTAAATAAAAATAATTCTACAAATTTTTGTTTTGTTTATATAATGGCTATAAATACACATTTATTCTATATATTCGGAAAAAATTATAGCAGTTCATTGCGGCTGGCCTATGGAGAAAAATAGTCTGCAAAGCATTTTAAATGCGTTAAAATCATATCGTTGTTGTAAAAGCATATTTTATATGCTTTTATAAACGTAAAACACAGTATCAGCATTTTTTGTTTTTATCCAAAAACACTTTTTATATTTCTATCAAAACAGAAGTTTTTTATTTTTATCAAAAAACAAAAACTTTTTATTTGATCTTTTTTTTACTTCTATAATCTAAGCAAAAAAGACTTAATTAGTCTTTTTCATATATTCAAATACTTTACAAACTGCAATATAAAGCATGACTTAAACACTAATGGTAGCAGAAGACCTTTGTAAGTTTTTATACTTTTCCATAATAATAATACAGAAAAATGAAAAGACATTTAATGTCGATATATACGGTTTTTACAATAGTTAATAAATAAAGAGAAATGTTAGCTGCGTTTTACAGGTTCCATAAATATAATCAGATAGTACAGAAATTTTTGTGTCAGTTGCCTTTAAAACAATAAAAAATATTATCGACAAGTTTAGATAGGTCTCGGTGTTTTACTTTGTACATAAATACTTACTAGTTATTGCCGCTTCAACCTCTGATATGAACTACGAAAAAAAAAACTTAAAATAGTTAATGAGCATAAATATGCCATTATAAAAGGTTCAGTCAAATGCCTAATCCTTTTTTTTTACAAATTGCATAAATTTGCGCACCAGATCTGACATGTACCATTGTTATAACAGACTAACGCAAAAAGCGTTTGGCACAAATAAATGAACGTAAAATAATATTACAAATCAAAAAAAAAACTTACTAAAATTGTATTTTTACTACATCAAAAAATGCCAAAAAACAACAGTTTTCTACAGATCTTTACTTTGAGGGGTGTGTTTTTATGAACCATGGCCATTTTTTGTCTACAGAAAACAACCTTAAATATAAATACTATACCCGCCATAAAGTATGGTAAGTTGTTTTGTGTTTTATTTTACTAAAGGAAACTTTGTGTCCTATGGGACATATTTTTACACACAGAACGCTTTATGGTACACTTATAATTATAACATCTATATGACTATACACTATGAAAAAATAGTTTAAATTTTTAACATATTAAAATAATGTATTGATACAACTACAAGCTACAATAGTAACTTTTTCCTATAGCAAAAAAAGCATTTTACTATAGTTGAAAAAATTCGAAACCTTAGGGCATGTGCGAAACATACTCCTTAGCATTTTGCAAAAATAAAAAAGAACCTAAACACAACTTATAAAGAGGTCTAGAGCATATTAATACAACAGGAAATGTTTGCCGTACGATTTTGCCCTAAGTTTTTTGCTTACATTTTTTTATGTGTACGAAAACAACACTGAAGTATTTATATCTCCTTGGCATTTTTTGACCTAGTTTTAATCATTGGTATTATAAATACCATTTTTTTTTGCAAATAAAAACTTGAAGTAAGATCCCTATAATACCATAGTAAGTTTTTATGCACATGCCCATAATGTAGATATTTATTGCTTTAAACCTTTTTGCAAATTTTTTTGTACGATACTAAGTTAATATTAATTTTGCATATCAACCAAAAGGGATTGAGAATCCCGAGATACGAGATTTTAGAGCTCACAAAAATAAAACGAATATTTTGTTGGCGATCCCGGAAAAAGGAGATCGTTAGACTTGGTACGAAGAAAAAAAATTCTTAAAAAACTACAGCAAAATGAAAGAAATAACGGCAAAAAGAAAAAAGTACGCATATACAACAGCATATAAATATTAAAAGACTTTTTTTTTACGAGTTATTCAGTACGGCTATAGGGTAAGGCATGATTTTAATGTTTAGAAAAAGTTACAATGTGTCAGGTTATCCTTTTTTACTGTATGTATTTTTTATTAAATTGTTATTTACTGGCCTGTTGTCCAGACTAGGACCTGAACTTAATCGACGCTTCCTAATAATTTTACATGATTTTTTTTCTAATTTAAGTTTATCTTGGTTTATTTTTTAGGACTAAGACTAAAAAACGTACATGTGTTGTGACATCGCTATTTTATACTTTCAACTAAAAAATTATTCGTTATATTTTTGTTAATTACAGGCGCAAGGTTTTACAACTAGCATAGTGATGACAGTAAAACTGTATTGTTGCTAGCACATTGTCCCTACTAAGCACTGTAGCATATTTGACACATCAAAACTATGCCAGAATAAAAGTGCCTTTTGTTATGTTAATACAAACAACGTATTTTACCGATTATATAATACCATAGCAAATTTCGGCCTTTTTTAACGCGCTAAGACGCAACCGTGCGTTCACGGGTGCTTGTGTTTTTGCACATTATATAATTTTGTTGGTGCCGTTTGCGACCAACAAACTGCAAAAGCTAGAGCAATGATCTTTTTTTTTCGTACTCTACCTATCCGTAAGCATTGTTGAGAGGCAATTTAATCACTTTTATAGTAATTTTCATATCAAAAATTAAAAAAAAAGTTGTTTTATTTATTCACCAGTGACTTAATAACAAAGTAACATACGCAAAACAGCTTATTTCTTTGTGCCAAGGCCGTACTGCACGCTGTCAAGCGTAGGATTTTACTCTTATAATACGGCAACACGTCTTCGTGCATTGTTTTGTGTGCCTCTGGTATTTTGTTCAGCAGTTTTGTGTTTTTAGTCTATAAAGGCAATGTACTCGTTATAATTCTTGTGCTTGTGTTTTATAATTATTGTCGGCTAATTCCTGTGTGCTGTGTTTATTGTCATTAGTGAGCTCGCGTAAAGATCTATTGTTTGTGAATAATTTGATCATTGCCATCCTCTCTTTGTGTTGTCTGTGTGCTGCAGTTTCCTTTCCTTTTTTCTGGGTCTGTCAGCATATAGCTGCCGCATTGGCGTGCTTGTTGTATTTTAATTGGATATAAGTAAGATTCGTGGATTTTTTAGATTATTACGAGTTTTTTATAGTTAGGTTATGCCTGTATGGAATTTGTTCTTTCGTTGTATTTTTTAAGCTTATTCAATGTTTTTCTTCTCTTTCAAGCATTACCGAACTTTGTGCAGTACATTCTTCGTATTCCTGTCTGTGGTAGTTTTTTTTTGTGTCTTGTATAACTTGATGTGGTAGATTTGGCGTATATTTATCTAGCAATTCATAGTCTATGCATTTATGATATACTGTATAGGAAAATAGACTACTATTTTACTAGTTGTAAACACATGTCTACACCTGCGATTGTGCGCAAGTTTTACAAACTATGATCTCAACAAAACCCTGTTCGTGCTCACCATCGGCCGTGTCATTGTTCGGTAGGCATGAAAAATGATTAAAAATTTGTATTTGCCACGTAGAGATTTTTTCATCGTGTTGTCGAACTCTCGTCTGTTTCAGATAGTGTGACACGGGGGGTCATGATGTAATATGATCTCGTAGATATAAATTATGCTATTGTAAATGCGTTTTTATCTAGTTTGCCTATATTTTGCACTTTTTTTGTCAGATAGTCTATTGCGACTATAAAATGTCTAAACTCGCGTTCGTTTATTTTTCGGGTCCGAAAGATTGATTCCGATTATATCCAGTTCATCAATTATCGAAATTAGTAAGTTTGCTTTATTGACTACTTCTACATTAAAAACTAAGCAAAAGACGCAATCGATAATGGTTTTTACACAATCTTCTGTTATGTTTGTCCATCTGTAGATTCTATTATGATTGTATTATCTCTTCCTAGTTGCATGTACAAGTTCCTGTATGTGTTTTAAAATACACGTTGTTGTTTACAGTTTTTTGATTTGTATATGCTTTCTGTCATTAAAGTCTAGTTGTTAAATTTGTGTTTATCTTGTGGGTCTGTCTTTCTGGTGTGTATGTCGTGTATGAGTTTGATCTTATTAGAGCGTCTGCGACTTTGTTAAATACTGTTTTGTCTTTATATGTCAATGTATTTTCGACTAATTACAAGCTCCATATTCAAGGTTTTTTGCTAGTCTTTGTTTTTTAGTATCAAGTTGAACGCACGTGGATAAGTGAATTATGTAAATGGTGTGGTGCAAAGGATATGACAACATAGTTGTATGCAAACTGCAGTGCCTACTCTTAAAACATTCACGTGTAAAAAATCTTCTTTGCGTTTCGTGTTGTTTTCTAAAGAATAACAAAAAACGACCTGTTTATTTGGCGAAATTTGCGTTAATGCTAAGCCTAGGCTGAGTTTGGTTGCGTAATAGGTAACTGTAAACTCTGTTGTAAGACGTTGTAGGCGTCAAATTATCGTCAAAGTAAATCTATCTTTTGATTTCTTCTATGCTTTGTGTACTTACTCTTTTCCCTTAAAGGTCGTATCAAATCTTAGAGTATCGTAAGTGGTAGATCAAAGGCTGGAAAGATAAATAAAAAGCGTTCTACTATGACGCATTTTCCACAAACTGTTAGACTCCTTTTCTTTGGGTGTAAGAGAGTAGCATTTCTATAGTGGCCTTTGTTAATAGTTGCTAATCGCTTTGCCTTTTTAACTATTTTTATACCCGAGGTTTTTTTTTTCATTTACAGCAAAATTCTGTTTTGTGTAAGTTTGAGGTCAGATTAGATTTTCTTAGTTCGGTGAATATTTATGATATGTGTTTTGAGTGTTTTTAAAATCTTTTTAGTATACAATAGTGTCATCTAGGGTCTAAAGGCTATCGTAAAAGTTTTACGCTGCCAGTACTTGATCCATTTAATTGTGGAATGCCACCGGGGCGTTTTTTTGGCCACACGCATTACGTTATGTTCATTCAAGTACAGTATAAGTACATAATGCTGTCTTATCCTTGTTTTTTTTCTTTTTACTAGGTCTTGCCAGTATCCGGTTATAGTCTTAATTTGCTGTATATGTTGCAGTTTTAAAGTGGTCGTAACTATTATATACTCTCGGTAGATAACATGTGTCTTTGTTTGTGATGGAGTTACAGGCTTTATAATAAATGCAAAAGCGCTTGCCATGTTCTTGCTTTTTAACAAGAATCACTGGTGATGAGCAGCATAACTTGCTGCTTTTTTTTGTTAATCGATGGCCAGTAAGTTCGTTTTTAGCCAATTTATGTATCGGGTTTCTTGTTTTGTATTTTGAATTGTGTCACATTAACTAGTTTAATCCCAAAAAGCATATTTATTTTAAGCGGTATCATCATTGGTATCATAGTCGTTGTTTATAAAAACATTTACTTAAGTGTTTTTATACAGTATATTTTCTTTCTTCTTGTTCCTATGGTACGTTTGGATAAGTGGGTATTGCGAGGGGCATTTTTTCTACGCGGAGAAAAAGACATAAAGAAAAGTACTTATTTATTTACATTTTTTAGCTTCTTACCAATCTAAATAAAATTTACTTAAGGAGTAATTCGAATCTATTTGCCTGGCAATTATTATGTACATGCCTTAATTGCGCCTATATTTAAATAATTTGCGTCAAAATCAAGATGGTACTAAATATGCTGTTTATAGTCTTTAAAACACAGTTTAAATAGCGCAAAAAACGATCTCGCCACAATTTTTGCAAATCTGTCCTCTGAATCCCACTTTTTGGTGTAAGGCGCATTCTAAATGCAGTTTGAGGTAAATTTTTTTTATTACGTGTCTAAAAACCCCTCGTGGTAGTACATCTTCATGCTATAGCATCAACAACGTCCAACTGACATACATTTTACAATCACGTTATTTGTTTACCTGCATTACAATCACAGCGGCGTCTGCTAGTATTTCGATATTCGCTAAACGTGTTCTTTTATGGTTATGCTATTTTTCAGTGCATGCTTTTGTACATAGGTTATACTTACGCCTTTTTGTTAACGTCAACTACGTAATTGCTAGTCGAAGGGTCGTTGGTCTTAGTTTTTTGACGTACAAAAATGAGTTTTCGG
>JAQFYM010003414.1:0-18728 GCA_034694785.1 Agrenia bidenticulata | reverse complement strand
TCTTGTGAAATTTCCAGTCGCAAAAAAAATTGTTGACCTCCCCCTAAACAAAAAAATCTAGAAATCACAGCGGCGACGCACCGAGGTGGGAGGGGGGGGTGGAGAAAGTGGTGGGGAAAGGGGTGGCACGTGCTTACCCCTTCCCAGAAAAAATGTGTAGCCTGAATTTATATGGGGGTGTCGGTAAAACAAAACGCCTCCTGTAGGCAAAACAGGCGTTTAATTTGGGGTAAGAAAATTTATAATTTAGTTGAAACCGAAAAGATATATGCAATATGTCAACATCACCAAATAATAAATCCGCTGTGCTTACTCAGTCTGAAAAAATGTTTTATATTGTATTGTTTTTTCTTCTTCTTCGTTTCAAAGTTGTGTCAAATTACACTTCCATAATTTCAAAAGAGGCAAAACATAGAAAATGGGATAATACACACTTAAAGTCTAATAAAATAAAAAATAAACAACACGAACATGTATAATATGCAATAACTGCTATACATGTATTCCTATTGGTATATACATATACATATACAACTAAAAACAGTAACGGCAAAAAGTTAGAAATACAGATGCAGATAGATTTTATAACAAACCTAATATTGGTAAAAAACTTCTAGAACATAATTTTAAAGTAAAACACCAAATATAAATTATTTATTCAACATTTCTAACAAAGCAATTTAAAATAGTAATCCATGCAAATCTATACACACTTGATAAGCACAAAAGATGCATTACTAAAAAAAACAAATAAGTAGGCCGTGTCTTTTTTTATAAAGAACAGGTGTAAATTACAAACTTTACGTTAAAACGGTATTGCAGAAAAGCGCGGTTAAAACCGTTATGTCTTTTTTTATATAAATAAACGTTAAAAAAACCGTTTTATGAGTGTGTTTATTTGTAATGTTTTTGTCGTTTTTTTCTTAAACAAACACTTTTTAAGTAACGTTCTTTCGAGTTTTTATATTATAAGATTATTTGTGTCGTTTTTTACACAAACACACGTTTTTTATGCAACGTTTTTATGTTTTGTAAACATTTAAAACACCATTGTGTCTTTTAAATAAAAAAACTTTTTTTATTTGTGTTTTTTTTGTTTTTCAAAAACGTTTTTATACTTCTCTTTTTTTAGGCCTAAAAATATACATGTACCACACATGTTTTTTTTTTTATAATTCATTGAGTTCACTATTCCTAAATGGGAAAAAACTTTGTCTGGACTTATGAGCTGAAGGCTATATTGATCGAGATAATTACAGAAAACAAGGGGAAAGTAAAAACTGGATTCAAGAGCACCAATATTTAACACCCAGAAGACGTCGATGTTTCTAAAGAGACACCAAGAAATATGTCAAATAGCTTTAAAGTCGAATATACAGAAACATTCGATAAACTTAAGTAATCGAGAGCAAGCGGAAACGACGCAATACATGATGCAGGGGTTCTTGATGAACTTAATTTGAAAAACTAGAATGCAAACAATAATGATTTATCTAGTGCATGGTTTGAAAAACTTGTATCGCCGTTTGAAAACACAGTAGCAACAGGTGCTTTAGTTGCTCCATTGCTCATAAAAGATCAAATAACATCATGGAGACGTAAACAGAACGAAAAAAAGATAACCCAAGAATGATAAGGGTGAAGAAACGCGCAATGAGGACATGGGGCAAAAAATGACATAACCTATGACTGAGGACCTAGAGATGAGAAAAAATGAACTGGCTAGATAGATGCTGATTGATAAGAATAGTACAGCAAAAGCAGTGAAATATGTGTGAAGCGTGAAGATACAACCAAATACTTTCTGCAGGTGGTTTATGTGTACCCATGCAACGGGAATGATCACAAGTTATTAGCAATAACAGAAAAATTTTGTACTAGCTTTTTACAAAGCAAGATACAAAAAACTAATACACCGTCGGCTACAATTCTATTTTTGATACATTTATCAACCATTTTCTTTTTAAATTCATGGCTTATCATTATTTTTGCAAATACTTATGTCGATATGACAACAACCGACTTTATAATTCGAAGCATAATGTTTTTATTTTTTGATATTATAATATTATAAAATAAAACACACATGCGTCTCATTATTTAGTCTGTTTCTTTATATCGACATAAATATCTGTAAAAATTTTACTCACTAATTATTTAAAAAAATGGTTAATAAATTAAACAAAAATTTAATATAATCTAATTATTTGTTTATAAAGTTTATTTTTGCTTTCTTGTATAAATTTCCCGCATTGCAGCTGCTATTCTGTTTCTCTATTCTTTTTTAATTTGATTGCTAAAACTATTATTTGATTATAAGTCAATATCTAAGATGAAAGTGGTGTCATTTTAATAAGGGGAGTCTATTTTTTTATCTATATTTTCATTTACATACAAAATGAAATTGTACAAATAAGCACATGAATAATAAGCTTGGTTCACAAAATCTTAACTGTAAGCCCCGTTGCACTCACAAAAATATTAAAATCTTCTTTTTATTAGTCCGATTGTTTCTTTCACGCCTACAGTCATCCTTGAGTGATTAAGATTGACAAGCTTTTGTGGAGAAATGAGACTTTGAGTATTATCATATAAGCGGAAATGAAATCGTGTGGAGCGATATGGAGTAAAAATTTTTTTTCTTAAACGAATCCTGCATCCCTCAAAACAAAACATTCTTCTGGTAGTCGACTAAAGAATATTACAAAGTTTGAAACTTGTAATACTGATGCCTTGCTATGCGTTGCCCTTTATTCCAGATGCTACGAAAAAATCCTATTAGCAAAGTCTCATGCAATAAAAACCTTTGTTTATATATCCTTTACGGCTCTATAGACTTCTGATTCTCTTTCGAGTACTCTTACGCGCACACTAGTTCCGTCAATTGCACCAACTGTCTTTTCATTTGCATCATATGGATTTTCTTGCTGCAAAAACTTATGTTGCTGCAGGTACTCAATATCATAATAATAACTAAATTTTGAATTTTTTTGTTTCAAAAAAACAGAGTTGTCCTTGACAACTAGTGTATTACTAACGCCAAAAGTGTTACACTGATCTCTGATTTCCAAATAATGACCTAAGAAATTAAGCCTAAATACAAACTATTTCTTGTTTTTTGGTTTTACATTAAGACGCTTATTTTAAGACGATCGACATGGATGTAAAGGGCTAAGGGTGAAAATCGCGTCCAGTTCTTACAAAGAATAGCATTCATTGTTATATTTTGTAATGATAAAATGGCAGCACGCTTTTTTAATGTGTTAAAATTCGGCTGCGTCTCTTGTTGCTAATAAGTTGTATTATAAAGCTGATACCAAAGTTTCGAAACAAAAAAAGAATATTGAAGGGATATCATAAAAGGGTCGTATAAACATAGAATTGGTAAATAGATACCACTAAAAAATCTTTTTATATGCATAATTGAAAAATTCTTTCATTGTAAATGCATACTTTTTTAATAAAACTTTTCTCTAACAGAAGCAAAGTGTAATTTTGTAACAGTTGTCAGACGTTTGGCTTTTTTTAGTACACTTAATAACAAAAGGTGCTTTAATTATTTTTAATGCATACTTATAAATATTAGTATACTTTTTTTTATAGAATTGACCAAATTTTTATGCCCGGAACCGGTAAAAAAAAATTTTATAGTAGATGGAAACTTTTAGACTACTTAACAGTTTTTTGCTATATTATTTCTTTCTTTTACTTTTGCGCTGTTTTTTTATGCTAAAGGACGAAAAAAGTTATTATATGAACGTTATATTTTAATAAAGAAAAAAAGACACGGTGTTTAAGAACGTTTTTTTTCTAAAAGTTTAATAAAAAAGACACAAACGTTTTTTTTATTTCAATAATATAAACGTTTCTAAAAAAATACATAGATGTTCTTTTTACAACTATGTTTACAAAAACGTTTTAAAAAAAGACACACACGTTTTTCCAAAAAAAAGTTTTTCAAATTTAAACGTTTCTGAAAAATAAAAAAAGACACTGCCATATGCATTATACTTATGAAAAATATGTACATGCAAGCCAGTTTAAACGCTTAAAATTTACAAAAAATATAAATACCATTAATGATAACCTTATATTTTTATGACGCAATGTCAAAGTCTCTTGATATTAAAATGACCATCAAGCAATAAAAAATTAAAATTTCAAGTGAGAGCGGTTCATGCACGCTGGGGCCCAGCCCGCTCATATTTATATACAAAAAGACATGGCTCATTCCCGCCTGGACCCAGAATAAGCCATTTGGGCCAGGGCGGGCCAATTAGCCCAACGGATTTTATAAAGCTCATAAAAATGTATTTACAACTTGAAGTCTCAGGCCAGCCTGGGTTCTCTTGGGCCTTGTGGGTATCGCTTAATGTACAGTTCTAGTCTAAGTAAATAACAATAATAATCAATTTGAACTTATGGTGTTCTTTCGTCCATGAAACACACCGGATAAAGACACGAAAAAATATAAAAACTAATACCTTTTTTCCTGATGTAATTAGACACATAAAAAGTTATTTTGTAGCAAGAAATGCAATATATTTGCAAGAATTAACATAAGATACCCATACAATATCCATTTTTTCTGTTAAATCGTGTATTATCAAGGCTTTTTGCTGTTTTATTATTAATACATGAAATAAGTAAACTTGTACAAAACATGCAGAATAAGATGTTTTTTTATGTATAAAGAACGGTAAATAATCGTTTTAATAATTTCTACGGTAAAAAAAATTATGTATAACAAAATTTTTAACCGTATAAAAAAATATATAAAATCCTTAATACTACTGATATAAATCGAGGATAAAAATAAACAATTCATTTTTTGATATGTAAAACGAAAAAACATAAATTAATAGAAAAACAGATCTTTAAGATTGTTTAAAATACAAGTTACAATAATAAAAAATAACTTTGAATAAAACATCGACGGAAAGGCCATAAATTCAGTGTTTTAATTTTTTTTACCATAAAGATATCTATAGTATATTAAACATTTCCCGTATGGACAAGAAACATACGAACAAATCAGAAATCTTTTAATTGCCTGTGAATACTCTGATGGCTTATATAAAGGGCCAAAAATTAACTTTTGGCTTTTATGTATACATTTCAATTTTAAAAAATATAGTTTTTCCGAATTGACATTTCTGTGCAAAAGCGAGTTATATTGAAAAAAGATTAAAATGTAAAAAGGCTTCTACTTTACGATGATACTACCTTGGGGCATCTTGGAATATATGCTACTTGTAAAATAACAAAGGAAGTTTTCTTATCGACTAAAAATATAATATCATTTATAATAAAATTTTGTCTTGTAAAAATGCCGAAAAAACCCCAGTAAAAAATTGTTTAATTTGTTTTATCACACGATGCCCGTATAGTATATATTTAAACGTTGTGGAATAGACTTAGTGGCTTCTTATACAAATACTGTATCAAAAAACAAATATATTTGTGTGTTTACAAAATATAAACAAAGAGGGCTGATGCTTTTCCAATAGTCGACCGAAAAGTGCCGATACGGGTTAAAAAAAATAAAGACGCAGTTTAAGCCGCTACAGTGTATGCAGTTTTTACTGTCCGATCGGGGCACAGAGTTTTGCAATGATTTATTGAAAAGTCTTACAATCTAGTTTTCAGTACAGCGTCTTGTATCTAGTGCCTTCCATCTTCATGTAAACGAAATGACAGAATGATATAATCAAAGCTTATGTCGATCTGTAAAAAAGTATGTTAATACAGATTTCAGTTTTTAAGATGAATTTATTGCATTCAGCGTTTTACTTTACAACACAAAAAAAACAAAAAAGTACTTATCTTTTGCCTTTTTTGTAATGTATCGAAGACTGTCAATTGTGCCATTGTGTGTTGTTTTGGATCAGGATATAGAAATAGTCATTACCAGCCATGAAAACAAGAAAATAAAGTATAAATAAGAAAAAAATCTATTAAAAATATACAAATTTCCCCATTTTAGCATAAAACTAAATACTAAGAACAAAAAAAATTGTTTTGATGATGAAGTAATACTACTTAACAGGTAAAAAATACAACGTAGAGGTTATACGCGCACACGATATAAATGCGTGTCTGTTTTACATTGATTAAGCCTAAAAATCTATGCAAACGTATATACGGAATGGTAAAATGCGGAAAAGATGTATAAGTGGTTGATTTACTAAAATTGTTACAGGAAAAGCGAATAAAAACTGTGAACCGTATTATAGTTGCTAAGCAACGTATATAAATATAATAAAACGAGAAATTAAAACTGCGCTGGAACAAAGAAATGTTTTAATTCATAAAACCTTACAAAGACAGAACTTGTAGTTATCCCCTCCGTTTTTTTGCTTGTAAAAACCCAATTTTGAATTTAAAGTAATGCTTCGAATAAAAAGTCCTAAAATGGTATTTTCTGTTGATAAACGCATATTAAAAACTTAATAGTACATTGGCTGATAAAAAAACAGAACGAACAGAGAGACGCTTTTCTGATTTTTCCACAAATGCTAATTCAGTTTAAAGCTGTGTATATATGCAATAAATCAAAGATTATAGAAAACCACAAAAATCACATCAATACTATATCTAAGTGTTCAAATGGATAAAGTTGCCGTGATTCAGATCTTATAGGTTATTTTAAGAATTAATATGGTAGATATAGTATATATGTATTTTTCTACAGTTGATCTACAGTTTTTGTTGGTAGATTTGAAACATCCAGATAGGTTATCGTTAAAAATATCCCGATTAACGAATGTCGTATTTATGCCAGTTGATTACAACGATCTTTTTTGGGTTTGTACAAAGAATAATTTTTTCGAAAACATTGCTTTATAGTAGACTCTAGTAATGCAGATAAAAGCAAAACAGCATTTATGTTTTTAACAAACTAGATAAAAAATTTCGAAAATAAAAAATTACGTACCTGCAAGTTTTCGAGCAAAAAGATGGATTCAGATGTAGTGTGTTTTTACTTAGGTTTTTGTTGCAAATTTTTGAGCTTAATGTTCGCAAATTCGACCTAAAACGGTTAAGAAAACTATTGAAAAGAATTATTATGCAATAATTTGTCAATAGTATATTTATTTGAACAAAGCAGAAGCTATTTATAGCTAGTTTGGATCATTAACAACTCCATCATAGCATTTTTGTAATTTTTAAATTTTAAGCTTTTCATTTTTTACTTCTGTCAATATAATATATTATTTATCGTGTTATGGCTCTACCTTGACCATAATTATACGAACACGTTTTTTTCTATTCTTAAATTTAATAACAGTGTATCATTACATTTCATATTTCTTTTAACATCAAATTTAATAATTTATAACTATAAAAAATATTTTTTTTTTTTTGATTCTACGTAATTTGCAATATAAAAATCAAAAAACTGTTCAACTTTTTAAAGCAATTTCATAAACTTAAAGAGTTGTAAAAAACTTACAAAGTATGCAAAAAAAAGTATTTGAGATAAAATAAAAATTTTTCTGATATTTAATTGTACCCTAAAAAACGTTTATTTTTTTTGCAGGAAAGAGTTTGAAACTAGAAAAAAGCAACGTAGAGGCTAAATTTTGCAGACTCAAAATAGAATGCGATATAATGCGTGACCCGATTTTAAATCGATTTTTAATGCGTCCTTTAACACCTAACAAAAAAATAGGAATAGTATTGTGTACTTAAGAATATTCAGTAAATATTTAATATAAACTAGTATCGGTCATTTTTCTAGTCAATGTACATAAATATATATTTTATTATGATTTTATTGTTTTTTTTCTAGCTATTATTCAATACGTAAAAAAACCTAACTTATAAAAAAAAATTTCTTTTACTTCGTTTCAAGCAAAATACAAAATTACAAGATAATTTGTTAATAAGTACCTATATAAAAAGTTTACTGTCGAATTTCTAGATTTTATTAATAGAGAAAAATACGAGCAAAGATAAGAGAGGTTAATATAGTTTGCCGTATTTACCTCAGTCCAAGAAAACCCTCGGCTAAGCAGTTTTTTTAGCAAACAACATAATAAATTCTTACATACGAAAAATATATTTATATATTATACCGTTTTTTTGAAGTGAAGGTCTTTTACAATACAAGTTTTATTGCTTAAGTTTTTTAAGCTGTTCTTTTCGCAAATAAAGTTAAAATGTGCTGTATATACACGATTTTTTTATAGATATGTAGAACCTTTGTAATTCATATATATACGATTATTGTATTTATAATTTACATTTTGAAAGAGAAAACTTTTTTTTTTTGCTTGGACAAACAAAAAATGACTAAATTTTGTAGATTAATGCATAAAAAGTACAATAATTTATTAATAATAAATTTTATTGTTTTTTTATAGCCCGAAATATACAAATTTAATACACAAAGTATTTCAAATTTATTTATAACGCATAATCGTGCGTTTTTTATTAAGGTTTTGTTTTTTTATATTATAATTTTAAACATAATAATCAAGTAGTTTTCAAATCCTTGTAAAATAAATATAAACCTTTATATGACAATATTGTTGTATGTATATTATTAAAATTTTCTTGTTTTTATGTTATGATTTATTTTTCTTTAATAATTATGCCTAGTTGGCAACTTGAAGAACAGAAGACTTACACTAAAATTAATTTATTTACTTTTCTGGTTTTTTTTTGCTTTTATGTACAAGTAACGATTTTGTTTTCTGAAACAAGCCTTTACAAGTAGCAACAGCAAAAAAAAAAAAAAAAAAGCCCCATTTTGTTGAATTGACATGTCTTTGGTACTCGGGTTAATTTTAAAAAAACAAATTATTGCAACTATTTTACAAATCATTATTCAAGTTTACATTTTTTTATTAAAAATACGTTGCTATACAAATACTTTTGTTATTGCAACTAAGTTTACTTATTTTTGTACCCTTTTATTGTAAACCTGTAATAAAATTACTTTAAAAGTATTTATTGTTTCCTTTGAATTTATATTCAATATTTTTTACGTTTAAGCTATTTTATTTGCATTGGATGATTAGTGCTTTTTATATAAGAAAACGTCCAGGATGAACCTAGACCCAACAGAATACAAAAAGTATGTATTTTTTGTAATTTCCTATTTGTTTAGTATCCAGTTTTAACCTCGTATTTTAAGGTATAAAATTTTAGAAGACTCGTGTAAAAAACAATTGCAATGCGATAAAAGCAGTTCGCAGACAACCGCAGGTAGTTCGCGTATTTTTGTCATAAATTATTATAAAATTGCATGTCTTTTTTATACTATTAGCAGTAATTTGGTATGGTTTTACAATTAGAAAACGGCTCGCTGTTGTTATACTATGAAAAGGTGTCACCTCGATAAGGGAATTTTTCTTGAGAAAATTAATTTTATAGGCCAACAAATAGCGAAAAAGCCATTGTGAGAAAATTCTCTATCAATCCCAGTTTTAATAGGTCACCTTAAAAAAAAGCGCGCATGCGCGCTTTTTTTTAAGGAATCCGGTTTTACCTTATTAAAAAAAAGTTTCAATGGAATGGTTCAGAACGTTTTAAGGTAACACTTTTGCACCGTGTAAAAACACACCTATATTTGTTGTGGTTCAATCGATAAATAGTCGGTGCAAATGATTCTAAATAAGGAGCCACAATATTTCCACGGCTAATCCAAATCTCGCACTTATACAAAAAAATAACATGTCCGCTTTTCGATTCGCTGCAATGAAAAACCTATATTACGTATAAAAACAATAATGAAAGTTAGTCATTAACGGTATTTATATTTTTTGTGTATTAAAGCGTTTATAACTGGCTTTAAATGTACATAATTTTAACAAATATAATGCTTTACTAATATATTTTACTTTTCAAAACGTTTGATTATTGGTGCTCTGCAAGTCGTATTTATTTGTATGGATTACTATTTAAAATTGTTTCGTTCGTATTGTTGGAAAAACACACCATATTTATTTTTTTATTTAAAATGATGTTCTTAAAACATATTTTATTATTGAATATAATAATGAAATCTTCCGTCATTTGTATTTCTGTATGTTTATATCTATTGTCTTTTGAGTAGGGCAACCAAAAATGACTAATTTTTTTAATCAAAAAATGACCGTAATTTGACTTAATTGCCCGTTTTTGTTAAAACACTAAAAAACGGTGTATTCTTGTAAAAGAAACCTACAAAATCTGTTTTACGCCTTAATATAATAATATTTCTTCTACTTGTATGCAATGGTTTGCGTAAAAAAGTATTGAAAAAACCAAAAAAGGCGTCCATGATGTTTTATGCTATTTTTCTGGCGATTTTACCCAAATTTTTTATCTTTACGTAAAATGCACAATTGCAATCTATTATTTTACAAACAGGAGAATCGTGGTGTCCTAGTAAATGTCACAATTTTACGTATATTGTAATTTCTATGCAATGCCATGGAATTTAAACTGCCATAATGTGCATGAATATGAAGATTCTATTGGTTTTTATGTTTTTTTAATAAAAAAATATTTTTAAATGCCAGGGAAAAAACAAAAACCGAGTGGATAAAACAATTAAAACCCCGAAATATATTTAAATCGTATCACTACAAGCTTTGATAAAATGTCACTTAAAAGTATTTGGATCCTATACATGTTGTTTTAATACTTTTTTTTATTGACAAGTCAAATACAATTAAAAAATAATATCAGATATTTGTAAACATAACAAAAAATACAAAAAAATGTGGTAAAATGCGTTTTTACATTTTCGCAATATTTTTTATATTGAGTTAAAATCTAGTATGTTTATCCTTCTACATTTTATATACCTGTAATAGTGCTTTGGGTATAAGTAATGTTTGATATTAACTGTTCTTTTTATACGTAATTTGAATATTTTTTGCTTAAAATTACGTTTTTTTTGCAAAATTTTAATCCCTCAAAAAAAAATAAAAATTGACCGAATTGACAATACGGTCAATTTTCTGGCAAAATTGACTTTGGTTGCCCTACTTATGAGTGTAAATGTATTTACCAGTAAAAAACTATATTTATGGAATTTGTTGCATATCATACATGTTCGGGTTGTTTCTTATAGATTATTATAAAGTAAAAGTGTATATTGTCCCATTTTCTTTGTTCGCCTTTTCTTGAAATCGTTGAAGATTTGATTTGACACAACATAGAGAAGAAAGAAGAAGAAAAAACAAAACAATAGAAAACAAATTTCTACGACTGAGTAGACACAGTGGAATTATTTCCGGTGATTTAGCATTATTTTATAATCCTTTTTAGTTTAAAGCAAATTATTTTTTTTCTTGGATCAATTTAAGGGCCTGTTTTTTCCACGGGAAGTGTTTTTATATACGACAGAAGTTTTTTTTTGTGCTGAATTTTTTTGATAAAAAAAATCTAAATTAAAATTGTTTAACTAAGAAAATCAAAAAAAAATAAAATTTTTTACGATTTAAATTGTGTTTTTTCGCCATATTTTGTAAAAAAACGGTGACTAGCCTTAGTCAAGAAAAAAAAATGCCTACGCCACTAAAATAACACCTTGTTCTATATGACTCTACAATGTATATGGTTTATATTATGTTAAAAGTCTATTTTTGTTGTTAACATCTTATTTTTTGGTTTAAAATTTTACTTACTTATCAATTTGTAATTTGGAAAAAGATCGAACTATATCTCAACGAAATATTTGGTAATTCATTTATGCTGTTTAAGTTTTTTTTGTTTACCTTGTTCATTAGCACCGTCTTCTATTTTCCATCGACATTTCTATAAAAATTGGGTTGTTAAAGCAATTACCGGTTTAGATGGGGGTATAAAAGCAATTAAAGCAAAAAACGGTGAATTAAAGAATTTTCTTATTGAGTATTTTGTCGTAAATTCTTTAACAAGTAGAACCCTAATGGAAAACATTTTAAAAAATGTGTATTAGGAAATCAATATTTCGGATATTTTATTTTATACTCTGGCACTATTTTATATTCATTCAAAATTGGCACTTGTTTAAATCTTTTTAACAACTACTGTTCTATGGCTAGAAAGGAAAAAAATACTGACAACACTGCAAACATTACAGCCGTTTTTTTGTTATAAGTGCATTAAGAGAAATCTTCCATTTTTTAATATGTTTTTTTTATTATTATAAAATTTTTGGACAGTTAATTTTTCCACATTCTTTTTAGAAATCCTAGATACTTTAAGGCAGAGCTCTTCAAAAAATTATTGTATATATTATTGCTAGACAAAATCGTACAATAATATTGCGACACTATTAGACAATTATTGTTTAGAGAACCGTACTATATTATATAAAAAACATGATATGAGTTTAGATAGTACGTACGCTTATAATACGACAGTTCTGTGTGCCTTTTTTAATTTACTACATTACAAGATATGCCGACTTTGGCTGTAGATTGCAATATCTGTAATGTACATTTCAAGCAGTTAACATCTTATGTAAAGGCTTTTTACATTTTTTTCGGGTTCTTTAGCTATAAACAGTTGTTATGTTTATATATTATAACAAGTTGAGCATAAAATGTTGGAAATTTACAGAAATAGTAAATAAACTTATAGAAAAAACCTAGCCATAAAAAACGCACAAAGAAAGAACTACCGCAAATCGAAATTGTTCTATACAATACAGAATGTTTACAAACAACTTTTTTATGTATTTTACTTTAATATTTCAACTAAAAACTTAAAATAAATATATGAAATGTTTGTTAAATTTCGTTCATGTAAAATATAATTTCAGAAACAATATATTAATATATAGACACTAACAAAACAAAAACACAAACAATACTTTAATAAAAGTATTTTATCAATCCATTTTTATCACTTTTCTAATTTTCAAAGCAAGAAATTCTCCGTAAAAAACTCGGAACATATATTGGAATACAGTACATTTCGGGTCTTACATAAAATATGCTTATCTATAATATATTGTTGAATTTATCAATTTTTACAATAGTGTTTTTATATATGCATTAATTATGTGTTTGATTTTTTTTTTTGTAAATAAGCTTAAATTAAATATTTTTTAAGGAAAACGGCCACTAAACTAATAATGGCGCATTGAAAATGACATTTAATTATTGACAATTATAGTTAATATTGTTTTTAATGAAAAAACATAAATTCTAGTAATTAAATACAATAATATGTACAAACAGTAAACCAATACCGACTTTTGATTTAATTAGTATTCGAAACAGCAAATCTTCTCTCTTGAAATACTTGAAGATAAGCCGACGTTTGTTTTTTATTATTTAAGTCACTGATAGGGATTAAAAACCTCTAGGCCCCAAGGGTTTTACGAAAACATGACTTTTTAATACAACCCCGGGTACCCTGGGTACCCCGGTTGGCGGTGTAATATATTATGGTTATGTTTTGTTTACGTTAGTAAGAAATATTATTACAAAACATATGGAGATAATTATTCGGATCAAAAAATGTTTAATAACTAACCAAAAATGTTAAATAACCAACCAAAAATTTTTCCAGCCCATATACATAGAATTACTCGAATACAACTTTTCTTAAGTACAAAAAGTAGATAAAAACCAGTGTATACCTATCTTTTCTAAACAAGCTTTTAAAAACTAGTCATTAAGTCTGCCTGTTTTGAAGTGACAAGCTTACTATTACAAAAAAAAAAACATCTGCTTTATAGTGTTACCTGCTACAATATCATATATATTTTTACATTTTGAATTTTTTTTTGATTAAGACGATCCTAAGTTTGTAATTTTTAGTTTTTGTCTTTTCAAAAGTTCTATATGGTTTCGTTTTTAAAGTATAAATATATTTCATTGCTGTTTAGTTAAAATGCAAAATTGCCACTTTGAAATTTTAAAGGATAATAGATGTAGACTTAATACAATATATTTTTAAATGGAAAAATATATTACATAATAGAAAAAATTTATAAGCCCTATACCAACAAAGAATGCATCATAATGACTTGATAAACCACAAACTACTTTAAATACGTCTAAACTTATCTTCTTGTACTATTGGCATTTGTAATATTGTTTTTAATTTAACATTAGTTAATCCATTATAAATTGTGAGCTTTTTTGTTTTAAGATGTTATTGCTTTTTGAACCGAAGAATTGACCGCATAAATATTTATAAATATATAAAAAGATTTTGTTTTGCACAAAAAAAACAGTATATTAAAATTAATTTTGCTGTAAACCATATATCTAACACATCATATAATATTTAACACCAAAGTGATTACAAAATTGGTTTTTTTTTTATTATCTAACAAGCCTTGTTATAGCGTGTAAGGAAAGCTAAAAATTATGGATTGATAATAAGGTTTGTAAAAACTTTAAAACACAATTAACTGTTATTAAATATGCAAATAATACATTAAACCGTAAATTACAGCAAATACTACACAACCGGTTCATTAAAAAATTAAACTATGTTTCACCTTTTTTTGTGGACACATGTATGTAAAAACCAAGCCGTAAAATGGAATCTACGTATGTTTTGTAATCGATATGCAATTATCTTGTGATTTTAAAATATATTAACCTAGAATTCGTTTTTGTTTAATGATATAATTATTAAAAAAAAATCGTGGAGTTGATTATATGAGTTTTGCGCGTTTGTCCTAAAACGTATGTTTTTTTAATATACTTTACACTATAGGGGTTTTTATGTATTATCCATTTCTAAATGTTTTTTTTGGTTATACATCAAGCCATACCCAGGGATAAACAAGTGTAAAGTAAGACCATATGGGTATTTGAGAACAGCAAATATCCACATTTATATACACTGAATCATGCAAATCTAGGTTTTAAAGAAACACTCCCACGTAAATGTTTAATATATTGACATCCTTTATCGTATAAAAAGAAAATAAACACTAAAATAAATCTAAGGATTCTCTAGCTCTAATATTCTATTTCTTTTTACCTTTTTTTTATTTTTTTATTCTATACTGCATTTCTTAACTTTTATTAGACATTTTTTTAGCTTCGCAGATCTCACCCCGGCGGGGTAAGACCCCGCTTAAATTAGGCGTAACCCCGGGCCCGAGGAACTGAAAAATTGATAAAATTAGCCCTGGGGAAAATTAGCCCCGGGGTAACTAAATCCCAAACTAAAAATTACCCCATTAGTCCGAAATACCAATTTTTTAGATCAAAAATAAACACTTGTACGTTAACCCTTTGGCTCCCGGACGACTTTTTCTGTAAAAAATATTGTGTTTTTTTGCGTTATAAACTGGGACAGGCTCCGTACGGGCTTTTATCGATTTTACGGGGCACGGGTTGTAAGCTACGGGTCACGGGCCCCCGTACGGGTTTTCAGCAAAAGAGATACACAAATCTACAACGCCGGACAACCGTATATAGGTATTAGGCTAATAAGCATTTTATATTTTTTGACAAGTAAACGCTCACAATAAAACTCATATGTATAATTTTGTAAAAATAATAAACATAAATAGGTTTTAATACGTATCTTAGACGAAAATATGAATCAATACAATGAAAATGAATGTTTTTGTTAAGTATACCTAAATTCATATATATATTGCAAGCTTGAAAGAATGAGCGTATTTGTCTTTTTATGATAAAATACCACTTAGTAAAATTTATATGTTGTAAACTAACGAATTATTAGTTATTTGCATATAAACACATAATTCAGGGCGAATTCAGAATAACCATCATGTTTTTAGTACCAAGTTTCTATAAAATTTTCTTTTTTATGATACATGTACGTTACCTAAATAATATTTGTTAATACATTAGATATCGTGATTTCACAGATTAGGGATTTCAAGTCTTCAGAAAAGTTTTATTACAAACCCCAGAGTATTCCAAACATTTTTTTTATACCCTGAATAATCAAAATATTTATATTCACAAATGCAGCAATCGGATCATGCTGGGGTTAAAAAAAATAGTATTCGCAAGTCTTAAATCTTAGTAATCCAAATATAAGATATTCCTAGTGTTTAAAAATGGGAGTATTAAAATTCTAATGTAACACGTAGTCATGTTTCGAAAACTCTACACTATATATATAATCTTATGTGTACAAAGCATGTTAGCTGTTTGTTGGTCGATGTATATGCCTAAGTTATTGATGATTATATATACTAGTTTACATAAAAATACTTAATATTATATTATGTTTTTTTCGGTTTTGAGCTATAATGACGCTATCGCAATTTTGCTAATTAATAATATTTGCAACGCGCTATTACCTGGCAAGCGCAAAATACCGCCAAACGCGCTTAGAAGACCCGGAATACCATATTGGGTAAAAATATGTAAATCAGGGTCGTAATATGATACCGGTGATCTGAAAATCGTTCTTAGCAAATTTCTGCGCCTAGAAGGAACATTAAGCAGTTTTTGCCTTTGATACGTAAACACATATAGCTTAATACACCAATTTTTTTTTTGCAACAAAAAAATAATGTGAAATTAGATATAGCTATTAAAAATTTTATGATTACATGAAAAAAATTGCATTTATGCAATCTATTTTAAAATATTTTTAAAAAAAGCCTTTTTAAAAAGTTTATATTTTAAAATAAACAGTTTTCTATTTTTTTAAACAGAAATAATTGTCGTTTTGTAATGTCGTCAGGTGATAAATAACACTTTAAGAACCGTAAAATACTCTTAAAAAGGAGTTTTTTTAAAAGACTGTAAAGTTTTAAATAGAATTTACGCTAGCTTACTACACTGCGATTATAATCACGTTTATACAACAAAAAAATCTTAGCCAGCGAACTTGTCAATTGAAAGTGTTATTAATTATGACAACAAAACTAAACGACTTTGGTTTTACATTAAAATACATAGAAAATTTATTTATATTTTTTCCATTTAAACGCACATGATCACCGAAGTTTACTGGATATACATGATATACTCGCATTTTCTAATTATAACCCGTACGGGTTTAAAATAAAAATAACGGGCCCCGTAACGGGTTCGGGTCATCATTTTGGCACGGGTTACGGGCGAACCGATTTTACGGGTCCTGTCCCAGGTTATGAACACATAATTTTTTTAGTTTTAGGCATAAAATCACAAAACTTGAAAACGTCAATTTGACATCGCCGGGGGCAAAAGGGTTAATTTAAAACGAATTTATTTGCATATGATAGCCGTCAATTTGAATTTTCTTAAATTTTTATATACTTTTAAAATTAAGGAAGTCAGTGAAACAACGAAAAGACAATATGTCAAACATTTATAGTAAATAATTGAAGTAAATTACTTATAGATAAATTGAATTTTAAACCAAAGAGTTGAGCAAAGTTAGTACCACCCTCTGCCCCAAAATACTTGTCCATATGCCTTTTTCGAAGTAGTAAATTAGTGTCTAAAAAACTTCAAAATAAATTGCCTTCATTGTTTTATATACACAAACGTATATATTTTGTATATTGTGTAACAGGGCAGGGGCTCAAGGGCATTCGACGGAGTTGTTCTGGCTTGTTTAATTAAAGTTGTCTTCCTCCGAACCTCCAATTTTTCATGGGTTGCAAATTATAGATTATTTAATAAAGGAGAAGGAGGAAAGGCAAAGAGACCAATATCCCTTAAGTCGCTCCGTGCGCATGCACAATATAGCCTAAGTCGTTTAATCCTCTCCAGCATTGTCATTCGTCCGTCATTCTCGTGGGTTCGGCTATCTTCGGTTGCATATTGTTACTTGAATCATTTTTTTATTGCCTGTCGTGACTTTTTTTTTATATTTTTAAAAAGCATGATGACAAGTATTTTGGGGCTGAGGGTGTATACAATAGAAGCGGTTCCGATTATGGTATGGAAATATGGGCGGGGATTTTTTTTGGTCTTCTCTCCATAATGGCCATAATTAGGGCTCGTCTTGATATCGTATAATTTTTTTTTATACATTTACTATACGTATAGTGTTAAAATTATACGTATAGTGCGGTATCATTAAGGTGTAGTGCAGTTATAGTAAAGGTATAGTAGTTTTTTCTTCGTATTTAACAATTTAAAACATAAAAATAAACTAACTACAGTTTTATTTTTTTGGTGTTAAATTTATGAATTTCTTAATCATAACATATTTTTTATTCGTAATCTAAGTTTCCGTATTACCCTTTTACATAAATACCTTTATAAAGATATTTCCAAATTAAATTAAAAAAATATGTATTGCAACATATCTTATAATACTAACAGTCGACATATCTGTATTGATTTTATATTTTTACTTTAAAAATCATAGTGAAAATTGGAGTTTGATACGTATTATAACGAAATTAAAATTTGGTGCATTGAGCAGGTTAATTAGTTTCTAATTATGTCAGGTTATTTTTTGTGGTATTTTATTTTTTTATTATTTGGACTGATATTGCCAGTGGCGGACTAAGAACGAGTTTTTAGAGGGAAAAAAAATTAAAAAAAAAAAACCTAAACAACAATCGATTAATTTCTAGTAGTACCATTAGAGTTATTAAACCTTTGTTAAAATTTTTTTCGTTTCTTCATTCTTTATTTTCCCTCAAACCTTTTAAACAAGAAAATCTTTCTAAAATGAGCTTTTATTACCAGTGGGCTACTGGAATTGCACCCCATCTAGTCCGCTTATAGATACTGCAAATCACTAACAAAAATATACAGGCATTATAACTTGTTTATTCTGTGTACTACCTTTTCCGACATTATACTGTGAACAATAGGTTTCATTTTTATAATTTTATGATA
>JAQFYM010003413.1:0-18728 GCA_034694785.1 Agrenia bidenticulata | reverse complement strand
ATAAGATATATATAGAGTAAGAATGTAAATAAATATTCCTTATTCATATCTTCAACATGGTGACACCAGATTCAAATTATGATATGTCTAATAATAAGGCGTCAGAAATTTCCCATTCCATAAAGGAAACAAAAAATGAATTGCACGATAAACTATTAAAACAAACAAGTGAAAAAAATTTATTACTTGAAACATTAGCAAAATTAGAAATAAATAATAATTATAAATACAAAAACCTAATGCAGGATCTATCAATCCTGAAAACATTACTTTAGGTTTATATCGATTAAATCAATATTTTAAATATAATAGAATAGAAGAAGTTGATAAAATGATGGAGGCTGAACCCATTTGTTCAGATGGAATATTAGAATGGATCTTATTGGAGAGCTTGAATGAAAAATCATGGAAAATGATAAATACTGCTCTCGTTAATAAATACACTATCAAGATTACCAAAGAACAATTTAGAGCTTTAAAACAAAAAACAAGTGAGAAAATGGCCGATTTTATAATAAGAATAAAGAAAAATGGAATAATAGCAGGTGAGGATGAGGGGAGCATTTTTATTATAATTAAGCAGAATTCCATTTATAAGTATAAGAATATGATGCAGTTTAGGAGCATTAAAACTATTGCTGATATTGAGAGATTATCTCATAAAATAAAAGAAAATGATAAGGATCAGCCTAAGTAACACGTATATCCGCCTAGAAAACAGTGCACATTTTGTGGCAAAAAAGGGCATCAAAATACATATTGTTTCTTAAATTAAACAAGTGAAAGTTACAGATAATAAGAGAGTCAGAGAAGTACAGAACATAAAAAGCAATTTATGACATTGAAAAGTAGTGAAGATATATGCATGGGGGGTATAGTCATTAATGATGTAGAATATTCTTGTATAATAGACGTGGGTTGCTCTGTAAACATAATTATTGAAAGACTACAGAGAGAATTAGGGGTCGAAAAAATGAAATCTACTGAAATTATAGGAAATTCTATAAATGGAGAAAATATAACTTTATCTGAAAGTATTACAGTGAATTTTAAATTGGATAATAAGAATTATAGCAATGAATTTTACATTTTAAAAATGGATTAAATGAAGAGTCTAAGATAATTATAGGCTTTAAGTTTCTTAAAGCAAATGGAATAAATATCTACTTGTATATGGAGAAACTTAAATTTTTTAAAAAAGGTTAAACAAATAATACAAAAATCAAATAGAGCAGGTGTAGTTGGATTTGAAACCCATATTAAACTATTATCAAAAAATGATATTAATCTTCCGCCTAGAAAAATAGCACTTAATCATCAAAAGTTATTGGATAACGAAAAAGAAAGACTGTTAGAACTCAAGTATATTTTAAAATCAACTTCACAATGGAATCACCCTATACGCTTAGTAAAAACCAAATAATACTATGAGAATTACACTAGATTTTAGAGCAATAATAAGATATGTGAACATGCTGAGTATAAATTGCCAAAAAAAAAAAGATATTTTGGATGGGCTAAAAGATGCAAAATAAAAAACTGTTTTAGATCTATCTGATGAGTATTTACAGGTACTTTTGGCACAAGAATGTTGAGAGCTAACGGCATTAAAGGTTAAAAATACAAAATATGAATGTAACAGACAGCCACAAGGGTACAAAAATTATCCCGCCCTTTTTCAACGCACTATTGACAGTATCTTACAGGAAGAACTGGGTAAATGCTGTTTTGCATTTTTTGATGACATAATTATCTTTGGTGAAGACGAAAAAACCCATGATGAAAATTTATTAAAAGTGTTAACAAAGCTTCAAAATGCAAATTTAATAATAAATTGGGAAGAGATTAAATATAAAAAGTAAGAAGTAAAATTTTTAGGTTACGATATTGGATTTGAAGGTTACAAAATAACAACAGAAAAACCTTCTAAAGTAAATTTTATAAAAAACCGAAAAACAAAAAAAAAGTACAGCAAACAATAGGGTTATTAATTATTTTAGACAATTTACCAACAATTGCAGCACTATCAAAGAACCTTTAACATGACTTTTAGAAAAAAATAAAAAATTTGAATGGACTGATGAACAAGAAAAAGCGTTAGAATGCGCATAGACGCAGATGAATAAGCCAATTATATTAAAAATACCAAACGAAAAGTTTCCATTTATTATTTACACCGATGCATCTAAAATAGGGATCGGCGCAATTTTAATGCAAGAAATTGATGGCGAAGAAAAGGTAATTGTGTTTGCTTCGAGAAAACTTAACAAAACAGAAATTTTTTATGGTATCACAGAAAAAGAAGCTTTAGCCATAAGATGGGCTTTTGATTATTGGAAATTTTATTTAGTTGGAAAAAAGTTCACAGTTTATTCAGATCACAAGGCTTTGTCATTTCTAGAAAAAGAGAGGTTTAACAATGCGCGTGTAAGAAGATGGGTAGATGAGTTGATGGAGTATGACTTTAATGTAGTATATAAAAAGAGTGAAATGATACCGGATGTAGACTTTTTAAGTCGACTTAGATCAGAGGAGAATTGCGAGGAAAGTAATATGCTTGTTAATACAGATAACAGCAAAATGAAACAATATACAAATTAAAAACAAAAACGAAGGTTTATAATACAAACATTTTAGAAAACTGGAAAAAAGGAGAATACTATATGAAATTTGGATTAGGACCATATAGAAAAGAAATATAGAATTAATTTTTGTGGAAAAGTGTTTCAATTTGATGATACGATATATATTTACAAAAATAAACGATTTGTAAAAATTCCGAGAATAGATTTAAGGTCAAATATAGTTAAAAAATATCACAAAGAATCCGGGCACATGGGATATGAAATAACATATCAAAAAAAAAAAATATTATTGGAATGGGATTAAAGAATCAATAAAAAATTGTATTAAAAAGTGCAAAGAATGTGGTGAAAACAATATAAAGTATAATAAGGTATATGATCATGTAGCTACAAAAAGTAAATTAGAAATAGTTGGAATGGATATAATACGCCCAATCAAGAAAAATAATATATTGTGTATAATTGATTACCACACTAGGATTGCCTGCACAAAAGTGATAAAAAAAACAGTAAATATATTAAAAAGACATTAAAGAAATACATAACTAAGTACGATACTCCTCAGAAGATAGTAAGTGACAACGCGAAAAAATTTTGTGGTGCAGAATAACCCTTATGTTACAGAATCTGAATACCGAACATCATCTCACTTCACCATATCGTCATGAGTCTAACGGCCGGGTGAAAAGATTTAATAGAACTTTACTAAAAATCATAAAGAAGACCGAAGGCAAATTTAAAAAAAGAGTTAAAGTATTCACACTTTTATACAACAATAATTATCATAGAGCAATTCGTATGACACCGAAAAAAGCATTCCACACTAAATCAAATACTACAAAATATCAATTACAATAAAGTAATGAAATGCACGCCAAATATTCAAAAGAATTTAAAAATGGTAATATTGAAAAGTTTAAGATAGGAATGAATGTTTGGATAAGAAAAGAAGTAAAGAAAAACAAAATAGATAAAAAATATATTGAACCTGGTAAAATAATAAAATGTCTAGATAGAAATGTTTATTAAGTTAGATAAAAAAAATATTACAAAGAAACCATTTCCAAATGAAAGAGTATTTTAATGAAACATTAAGTGAGGGGGATGTTGATAGTGACATGTAATATATCACTATCACTGATATATTGTAATATATCTTTGAGGCATAATTAATGTCATAATAAGATATATATAGAGTAAGAATGTAAATAAATATTCCTTGTTCATATCTTCAACACTACTAATGAATGTAATGGTTTAAACTACAATAGTTTACACTAAAATTTTTGTCTACTTATACTAAAATCAAACTATTACGTTTTTATTATTATTTTACCTTTATAATTTTATAACATCTTTTTATTGAATCTAGCCGATCGACATAATAGCAATTTTTGTTATACATAGAACATAGTTGAATTCACTTTTGCATTCGTTTAACTGTTTACAATGACATAATGTACAATCGAGACCGAAAAATCCTATTAGATAGGGTAACGTTGGTTAAATCATTTTTCAAAATACTAAAATATAACTCGGTGGTAAAATACAAATATATTGTACATTTCTTTCTTTTTGTGATGCATTTGTATATTTTACGTATTTAAAAAACGCATTGATGCTTATACCTAGATCTCTTAGACACTTTTCCTGGTTTGTGCACGCAAATACTATGTTAACAGCTTAGCAGGTTTATATATATAGTTTAAAACTACCTTTTTAGGGTTAAGTTGACAATAAACATAAGAAATTATTATATCCACCTTCTATTGTTAACCCAAACTAACGCGAACTATATATTGAAATAATTTAAATATAGTTTTCTAAAAAATAAAAGATATTCATATCTATTTTGTTTAATTCATCTTTAAAATACAAATTATTTATAAAAAAAAGGATATTTTAAAAATATAAGAAATATTGTAAATAATTTCCTGTAGTTATAATCGGATCTGGTACTATTCGAAAGATAGATATATAGTAAAATCACGAGTTATAATTATTTTCTATTAATAAAGATAATTTCCTTGTGTGAATGCTTCAATGGGTATATATCTATGCAAAAAAATATCTACTTAATAGTAAATGGATGCAAAAACTATGGATTATTATCTATTATAAATTTGAAACATCTTTTTTCCCATACATTACTTTTTGTTGGGCGAATGGAAATCGGGTTATCAATTATAATAAAAACAATTTGCAGGATTGTACATTTATATTTAGTTATAAGATTGAGTAATAACTTTTTAGTTTTAGATATTTTTCATTATTTTAATTGTATATTGCACAATGAAACTAGGGATTGCAATACCCGGGGGTCCTAAAACCCCGGGGTAAAAATCCCGACTTTTTTTAACCCCCGGGTAACTGGGGGGAATACTCGGGTATTTTTAATACCGTTGTACAGTTAAAATATTTAGGCAGTATTAATTTTTTCTTTTATAAATAGGCATAAGCACTATTTGTTTATCTATAAAAAAACTGCATTATGACTTTTTGAACCAATATCCATCTTTATTAAAAAGCGAAAACTATTTGAATATTACATTTATATAATTATTTTTATTCAATTTTTTTTTTTTACCTTTGCGCCTTTAATCAGCATGTAATCAATATGCATATAGTTCTACGCTTAAATTTGATACTTTTTTATTATGTATTTTTTGGTAATATAGAATGAAAAATAATCGACAACATACAAAAAACAATGTGATTTTACACAAAAAGGCTTGAATAGGCAAACCAACAAGTCAATTTACTATATTATGTATTAAGGTTTTAAAGGCTTTTTTAGTAAATTGAAGTTTTGAAATTAAGTATATTCACTATGTTCTATGTTAAAAACAAAAAAAAATGTCTACAACAATTTTTTTTATTTTCACAAAAATAAGTTTTACAATACA
The DNA here is from genome assembly GCA_034694785.1 of Agrenia bidenticulata. Classification (NCBI taxonomy): domain Eukaryota; kingdom Metazoa; phylum Arthropoda; class Collembola; order Entomobryomorpha; family Isotomidae; genus Agrenia; species Agrenia bidenticulata. Next base: position 13,237 of record JAQFYM010003413.1, on the reverse strand, counting down.
CAACAGTATTTAATATTTTAGCTTTACTAAAAAAAACTTTTTATATGCAGCTATAAAATCTGTATTATGCCACTTATACTAAGTAATAATATATATGAAACCTTTTTTGTGCAAAATATTACTAATTTTTTATCTTATTATAAATTTTATATGTATAACGTTAAACATTTAACATTTTTCAACTTTCTATTTTTGAAGCTACAAACAGGTTTTAACTATACTCTTTCTTACACCCGGGTACCCCGGGGTTAAATTTGAGTTGGTTTTGGCAAAAACCCCGTGTACCCAGGGGTATTTTAATCTTAAATGAAACTGTTGTTATTACTTACACATACTGTCTCTTTGAAAATGTGTTTATTTTTGATGTCATATAAGCTAGAAATAAATAATAGATTCTTCATTGAAGGCTTTATTACGATATTTAATAAAATATTAAATTCTAGAGCAAACCAATAATTTTATTGCTTTTAAATGTAACATTAGTAAACCTAAGTAATGTGTATGTAAAAAATGTAATTTAAGTCGTAAATGCAAGAAATAACATTTAATACTATTTCTTTCTATCAGTGACAAACAAGTGTGTCGTAAATAGGGGGTCTAGGACAGGGATGCTCAAGGGGTCTAAAATTGAACCCCTTTTCTATTTTTGAATCCCTAAAATTCCAGAAATGTGACGATCTTTAAAGAAATGAACATCAATTGTTACCCTGAAAACCCCACCGAGTATATCCTAGAGATAATGATATTTGTAAGATGTCTGAATATAGCCAAATGATATACAGTGAAGAGTACATATGTCGGCTCTTTCTATGAAAATAACAAAAGTGTTCGCCATAAACATGCATTTGGTCTACATAGTCAGTCTTTACTTTGTAATGGTCGCGTAATTTTTACTAAAAATGTTATGAAATTGTCATCTATGAAACAATATTTATAATACATAAAATAAAATCGGCTTTTTCCAACTGGAATTTGATTATTCTAATAAAGCATTTCCAGTTATTATATATAGAAATGGATAGTTTTCAGACCAGTAATTAGTGTCAAGGTTTTCTCCCATTAAAATATTATATAGTGTTTAATTTTTTATTTTATTTCATCGGAGGGGTTCAGAAAAAATATACCAATACTCATCCCTGGTCTAGGATAGGATTCATTCGTTGAATTTTTTGGTCAAATATATTGCCACACATTTGTGGTAGTGTTTTTTTTTTGGGGTAGTAAAAAATGCCACATATCTGTGAGTTCTTTTTTTTATGTGGTAACATTAAAATGCCACATATTCGTGTTTTTGTTTTTTTGGGAGTAGGTTTAAAATGCCACATATTTGTGGTTTTGTTTTTATTGGGGTATATTACAAAAGCCACATATTTATGGTTTTGATTTTTATTGGGTTAGATCAAAATGCCACAAATATGTGGTTTTGTTCGTAAAAGGTTTAAAAGGTAAACTTTAAATATTTTTAAACTTTTAGCGCTAATTTATGAATGGAATGCTTTTTTTACTCCTTCATGTTTCTACGGGCCCTCTTTCTGATACCAGGCATTTTATAAGCTAGATAAAATGAAAAATATCGGATAATCAGATGTCGGTTAATCGAGTCTCTACTGTATTTTTATATAAAGTCAATTAACAAAAACCCTTAATTATGGTATCTAGTTAATGCAAATATTGCATGCATTAATTTGATAATTATGGGCTGTTTTTTATATTATCCTACAATTTTTGCATATACAATTTATTTTGTCTAATATTTACATTTTCGATATATCAAAATTTATATAAAATGTTTTAAAATTAATTTTAGTTTGTATTCTCAAAGCTTTTTATGACACATCATGGAAGTAAAAAATTTTAGTTTTTTAAAAAATTAGTCTGCTTTTGTTACTTCAGTATGAATTTTGTTTTGTTAGTTGTAATTAATTTTTTTTTAGTCCTGTTAAAAACTAAACAATATTGTTAGCTACACAAATGCCTTGGTCACTAAAACCACAAATAGTTTTTAAATCAAGTTAATGCTATATAAAGTTTACTTATAAATAGTCAGTATAGAAAAGAGAGAATGTAAACCCCAGTAATAACAAGAAAACATAATATAATGCCTTTAGTATCGTAAAATATACAGCAAAAAATACAAAAAAATAGTAAGAGCATGTTATTATACTAGCAAATCGCATATTAAATCAATTTATGGCTAAAAAAATATTTTTTTTTATAGCACGTGTACTGCAATTGCAATATAGTTATATTTGTTTGGTTACGTTACGTAAAGGGGTTCGGCTATGATGAACCATGATGAATGCAAAAAAGCCTATAAAAGAATCTTGTTGTTGTTTTAAAGCACAAGTTTTACAAATTTTTAGGTTTCTAAGATACAATTTTTATTATTATTATTTATTGGACCATATCATATTAAAAAATATTCACACTATAAAAATTCATTTTTTTTTTTGCATCATACAACTTTCCCTTTTTAGGCAGATTAACAGACTTTTTTAGACCAGGCTAAAAACACCTCGCCAGAAAAAGTTGTCGAAATCCCCATATTTGCGCCCAAAAAGTAAAATCCAGACCACAATATGATAAAATATACCCGATTTTTTACTATACAAATAAGTAAATATTGAGATAAAGTTAATACAAAAATTTTGTTCTGCAAGAAAAAAAGATGTTAGTCTTGTTTTCCTTGTCTTCGCATTTTATATTTTTTATAAAAAACCAAAATGATAAACATCTAATATTAATGTACTTATATATACATGGTTAATACGAAATTTTTACGCCAGTTTTTTTGCGTCAGTAAAAACCGAGAGGATATGTCCAATGTTGCAAAGAATACGATAATATTATTGCACTGCTGATTGGTTGTCATAGAAGAACAGATGATAGAAGCTTAACTGCGTATAAAAAAATGAAAATTCTTTAAAAGATAACACCACTATAAAAACATGTCACAATATGCAAATGAAGTATTCTAGTAGTACTATAAAGGCAAAAAAAATTCCGTTCATATATTGCGATCTTTTTTTAACTTCACCACGAAAATATTAGTTGAGATATTTTAAATATTCACCACATATCTTATTAATTAGTATTCGCCATTTTTCTGCATAAAAATCCCAACGCAAAATTGTTTTTATAGAATTTAATAAAAGCTATGTAATCATATTAATTATAAAGATTTCGCAAGAAATCCGTCCGTCACTTGGCTAATACAAATTGCAACACAAATTGTTACTGCTGTGTATAGAAACAAAGCAATAGTTCGTTTACAAATTGCGGGCGTATAGAAAGAAAGCTAATGTCTACATGTATTTGTCTAATTTTTGGTAAAACTTACAATAAAACAAATATTTTAGTAAGCCTTTTTTTTAACACAAAATTGCACTGGATTTAAACAACAAAGAGCATATTTTGATTGTGTAATAACTTATATGTATATCGCGGATACAACTAGCCGTGTAAGAAACGGTATAATAGAAAAAACTAAAAAAACCACTATCCCATTTTAAACAAACACATCGAAACTTTTTTTTGTTTACAAAATCTATCTACCTAATGCTCGGCAAATAGGGTTTTCGTAAACACTTGCCATAGAGTTGTGTTCAAACCGCTCTATTAAACTTAGTATAAAAGAAAAATATGTTAGAATAATAAAAAATAAGTATTTTAGGATAATCTCTGTTACAGATACAAGGTTTCTTAATTTCTTCAGATTTGTTCTTTGTAATTTTAGCAACATTTTTTGAAACCATATACTCTTTTAAACAAAAACGTAAAGGATCATATACTTTATGCAGTGTCTCGTTCTGTGAACACTATATTTTTTTTTAGGATTTGCAAAGTTTTGCAACTTTGGAAAGTATGTAAATTTTTTTTGCCTTTTTATATACCTTTTTTTAAAGTTATAATAGCCATGTCATAAAGTCGCAAAAAAACAAACGAAAAATGCATATAAAAACCATTCCAATAAAAATTTATTTTTTTTTTTGACATAGAAAAATGTAAAACCCAGTATAAATAATGTTCATTGTAGCAAACATATTGTATTTACTATAATAAACAATTTAAGTTAACTCCTTAGTTTCCGTTTATACAAAAAAGTGAGTAAAGGCGTCTTTAGAATGCGGACGTTCTATTTTAACAGTTTTGGTTTCATACTTATTTCACTTTATGCAAAATATCGCAATAACACCTTTTTTAGTTTTTTTGACATTCTTTAAGATAAACTCGTAACCTATTATTGTTTATGTTTTACAATTTTTTTTTTTGCAAATATTCTCTTTATCATTTTATTAGATGGAATTTCTCTGCTTAAACACTTAAAAGGTATAATATTAACAAGCGCGTATCTAAGAAAAAAAGGGGGGGGGGGAGTTCAATTTAATTTTCGTCTTAATATTATTTGTAATAAATTTATGTCTAAAAACAAAAAACTAAAAATTTTTGGAAAAATAAATTTTCCTAGTCTTTTTTTGTACACAAATCGTTTCTAAAATTGGACCCCCCCTTAAACTCAGGGGGCAAAATTTTTTAGGAGTGGGGCGGCACCCCCCACCCCCCTCCTAGATACGCCACCGAATATTACGTGACTTATAAGCGTAAAAAAATGCAAAACGGTTTAATGACGAATATATAGATAAAATATACAAAACTTAAACTCTTTTTGTACTTAAAGCCAACAGTCATGCATGAAAAACTAAAATTTAGTACAAAGTTCGGTTATGATTATGGTACTGTGTCTCACTTATTTAAATGAAAAGGTAGATCGTTGATTTTACAACCCCGGCGGTAAAAAAAAATCACTATTTCGTAAAAAATCTAACGATATATGACAGAAATCGCAGCAAAATACTAAGAAAAAAATTATAAACACGCTATCTAACTCAAAAAACACTTGCAGTTTGCTCAAAATACGATAATAACACGTATCCCATAATAAAGTTTTATATTATTGTATCTATAAAGTTTTTTTTTTTTTTGCTTTTTAAGTAACATAAGCCTAATTATAATAAAAGTGAGTTAAGTGATAGAAAGTGGTGGTTGTTTGCAAAAATGTGCATAAAAAACAATATAAATATTTGTAACTATTAACCAATACAATTTACATACGAAACGTATTTTTTTACGTTGTAAATACGACGAAACATGTTTTTACAGACTTAATTTGTTTAAATCATATTTTTTAAATACATGCTTTTACTGTGTTTAGCTGCAGCGGGGTTCTATCAAAGATGCAATTATTAGCTTATAAGGATTATAAGTCGTCAAAATGATATATTTTTGCGCATTTTAAGTATAATATTATAAGATGATGAATATTAATATTTTTTTGAACATTTTTTTACATACTTTAGTTTTTAGTTATTTTCATTTGTACACATTTTTTTCATGTTTTTTAAATCTTTGGCAAGCAAACAGCTACTACATAATAGTATTTATTGCCTTTGCTGAAAGACCATACAATGAAAATTACACGTCTGATTTAGTAATACAGCATCGTTATATAAGCATTTTTACGTAATTTAAGCCTCAAAATTTGTTAGCAATTTCTACCTATGGTTATTTTGCTATTTAAATTTCTCTTACCGTTTTTCTTATGTAGAACCGCTAATAAGTATGTCTCATAATATCGTTATTTTTACCATTTTAATACAGTGACTTTTAATATACTAATAATATCGGTTTACTTCATGTAGTTTTGCGTCAATTAATTACAATGTAGACAGCAACCATATTTAACTTTTTTTTATTATGAGACATAAAGTTTTTTCTTTTTTACAAAAAAATCATTTTAATCTTTATTCTGACAACTATATTTTTTTGTAACAGAAAAATATATATTTTTTTTGATAAAATCTTTCAAGTATATTTGTATTATAAGTCAAAGGACATATCAAAAATATTACAAAAATGTGTATGGTTAACACAAAAATGCATCTTTAAATATTAAGCATGTTTAAAAGTTAATTTATATCATTAGAAAGGTTGTTGGTACAATTTACAAGGCATACAATGGATTAATATATTTTTTGCTGTTTTTTGTAATATTATATATTTTAAAGGTATAAAAATGCATCTGATTCAAATTAACGCTATTATTTTTCACAAGTGTATGTAAACATCGCTCCAATAAGTATTTGAAAATACTAAAAACGTTTTACGAAAACTTGTTTGCATATTCAACCAGCACATATGCATACTGTCATATAAAGATTTTAAGTCAAAAATCTTGACGTTAGCTAAAAATTAAAATTTCGTATGTTACTAATAAATAGGCTTTTTATAAGGTTTACAAACTATTACTCATAATCAATCTATGTGGCGTACCCAGGGGGTGGGAAGAACAACCCACAGGTGTTATCCAAATAGTTAGAAAAGGGTTTGAAACCCTCTTGGAATTTAAATTATTTTGCAAATATTTGCATTTTTGCGCTAAAATATATGGTTATAACAAAAATATTTTTTTTAAAACCCCCTTGAAAAATAGTTAGATTCCACACCTGGAGGTACCCCCCTCTTTAGAATTTTTTTAATGCCTGAATTTTAAAGGGGGTTTTTTTTTGCGCAGATATTTTTTTTTGATTTCAAGAATCTAAAAAGAATTTTTTTTCAAAACTGTTTAAAAAAAATATAATGTTGTGAACGTCTAAAAATACGTTTTAAAACCCTACTCTTGTCAAAAACACTAAATTCCCCCTGGCTCAAAAATTTCTGGGTACGCCACTGTTGTTGTAAGTTTCGATGTGCTATTCATAACTGCTGCAACCAATGATAACAATTCTTTTTTTAGAAACAAAAAGATCTACAGAGTAAGTTTTACTTGTATTTATCGTAGAATATATTGTTAAAATTTATATTTTACTTTTTTTGCACTAATTTATTGAATTGTGCAGGTAATAGGTAGTTTAAACTACAAATATTATAATTTATGCGACGGACGAAGTTTAAAATACGTTACAATATCAGAAAGAAATAAACTAAACAGTATAAGTTTCTAGAGGTTTAGTAATGTTTTTTTTTTTTAAAATTTGTATAGGGGTGTATAAATAAAAAAGGAAATGACATTAACAACAAGTATAGTTTGGTCTATAGGATCTTAAAAATGCAAAAAAATGCATATTGTCGTTTATTAAGATCTTACAAATATTTTTTTTAAGATTTTGTCAAAAAAAAAAAGTTCCTTGCAAAAATTATATAAACTGTTTTAAAATTGTTTGTTTTAATATATTATTGCAAAAAAAAAAATTAAATACATATTTATAATTTTTACGCAAAAAAAAATAAGTCAAAATAAAAAATGTCCCACGTAAGTTTGGTTTTTGTTGTATTTGTATTTTTATCATATTTTTACGTTACATAAAATTCAACAGGTACTTACATATGACAAGCACGTTTTTTTTTGCAGAAAAAAACAATTTACGTATCCTCAAATAATTTTTTTTTGTCTTTAACTCAATAAAAAATACAGTGTTTTTTTTTCTTAAATATTTTATTTCATTTCTTTTCTTTCATTTCATAGTTAATGTTTTTTTTACAAGTTACAGAGATGTTAGCGCACCGCACCGCACCTTTTGTTTATAAATTGCGATCCACACCGGTGCGCACTCAGGTGCGATGCACCACACCTGTGCTACTTCAGGAAGTGAGTTTGCTTCTTAAACAAGTACTCTATATTAATAAAGCCGCAACATATTATGCACAACTTTATTTGCTTTCTAATTGTTTTTCGAAAAAGGTCATTACAACATTTTTCTATTAAAGCCTACTGAATCAACACCTTAAGTATAACTATGCGTCAAACAAGAAAAAAATAAAAGGGCTGCGTTACAACTTAGTAAAATGCATTATTGCTATAGATACATATTCATTTACTGCTATGTTGTTTTTTTATTTTCTATGCCAAATGTTTTTCGTTTACATACTAAGTTGTATCAATATTATGCTATTGATCATGCCATTTGTTTTTTGAGATTCAACATATTTTTTTATGCATCAGTATGCAAAAAATACAGAAATAGTCTTTTATTTTTTAACAACAAAATAATGAATATGTATAGAATATTTTGACTACGCATATACTTTTTCATGCTAAAAATTTTGCCATACATAGTATGCATACTAGAAAGGCTTACGCATTCATGATTCAAGCTATAACGTAACATATTTACAGATAGACAGTCAGAATAAACTGACATGTCTGCAATCCAGAAACATGCGGCTTTAGGAATAACAAAAATATAAAACCAAGAAACAAAATTTTTTAACAATAGGTACTAAAAAATTGTTCTTTTGTTGTGGGATCGTCATATTCTAGTAAAAATAGTTTTTTTAATTATCTAAATCGAATCTAGGGAATTTTTTATGTTTTTCTAATGCAAAAATTTTGTCTTAAAAAGTATGTGTACTATCTGTATGCATGTTGCAGTTTTTATGACAAAATAGTGAGCTTGAACGGTAAGTTGATTTTTACATATTAGAAAAATGTGCCGATACCTTTCAGACATGTTTTACGATCACAAAAAAATTTAAACGTTTACAAAAATTTGCCGGGTAAAAACCTTAGTTGAAGTAAGAATAAAGTCTATGGCCGTTATATACCTTTAAAAAATAAGTTATAGATATAATTTTACTAATCTATGCCGGTACTTTTTTATCTAATTGCTAAAAAAATTTTTGTAAAAACTACATTCATAACATAGAAGTAAAAAAACCTGAAGTGTAAAAATGATAACATATTATTGAGAAAAAAAACAGAGTTTTTTGGGTTTAGGCTTTTCTAGACATTATCAGGTTTTATTACATTATCGATATTTTTTTAAGCTTAAGGTAAGCCAATGATTGCTTGTAAGTTTTGCAAGTATATGGATGATTCTAGTATTTTTCATATTGCAAAAAGGTGCGTAAGAGCAGATGCGCACCGCACTTGTATAAAAATGTGCACCCGCTTTGCAGTGAACTTGCAAAAGTGCGGAGCGATTCAATGCGGTGCGCATCTTTTTTGCGCTCTGACATCTCTGCAAACGTGCAAAGTTTTTGTAATGTTTTTCTATTTATATAATCAAATTTATTTGCAAAAGATTATGTGTAATGTGGTTCTCAGGTGCTCTGATATTAACCACAATAGAAAAATCATGCACATAATAAAAAAAATTAGTTTATATATGCTTTTTAGGCCTATGATCGCTGATTATGGCGCGAACTTTAATCTCCGAGGTGTTTTTATGTGGCAATAATAGGTAATGTAAAAAACATCCCGAGTGCAAACAGCATGCTTTTGTGTAGGGTAATACGATTTTTTTACAGAACCATGTTTACATTCATACAAAAAAAATACATAAAAACTGTATAACAGTGCAATATGATCTTTTTTCTATTTATGAAAATTTTTTTACAACGTAAATATCATCAAAAAAATCTACCTTTAAGTAGACACATTAACTTTTTCACTGTTGATTACACGATTTTTTTACTTTTTTGTTATGAAATCTTTTTGGTTGAGTATACAATTTTATTAATAATAAAACTAATTGAATATTCTAAAAAAAATATAGTGGAAAATATTTAGATTGAACTTTATTGCATGCTTTGTTTCAAATTCGTACAATTTTTTTCTAATAAAGGTTAATTTTAAATACAACTTTATTCTTTAATAAATATTTCGGTTTTGTATTTTGTGTATTTTTTAGCCATAAAAGTTGTTTTTAATTATAGTATAAAAAACATTTACTTTACATCTGTACTAGAATTTATTGTAAAATGGTATTTTCTTTTTCGAATATGTTATATTCAATACGCATAAAATATGCTTTTTCTAGTTTTTTTTTTTAAATATACGACAAGATGTCTTTGCAGATACAATATAATTATTACATACGTATATATAATTACGGTCCTTATTTACCGTTTTGTGTGTTACTCGGATTTATTCTAATTTATTCGTGTAAAAAAACGGGATATAAATATTTTTAACTATAATTTCTGTTATTTCTCTAATGATTTTAATAAGATTTACTTTGTTTTCATATCACAAAACTACAAAGCTAGGGAAAAAATAAATATAATGTAAATATCTTGCGCTTTAGATTTTTGTACCATTTGAAAAAGTCGGAGCTTTAAATTGCACGACTTTACTTAAGTTACTGTTAAAAACGTTTTATTACGACACAGTGACAAAAAAGACAAAAAAACATAATTTACATTATATATGGCATTTTAGCCCCTTTTTGCATTTTTTTTGGCCCGGAGAGGCCAGCTTTAAAAGCTCTATCTTAGATCCGCGGTTTATTCGATGGGCAAAAATGTAATTGTACAGGAATACTAACAACCAAAAATGTCATAGAAAGTTTTTTTGATAAAAATAATATAAATTTTAATTTATAGTATATTATGCTTTCCAAAAGAGAAAAAGATGAAACAGACAAAATGCAACCGAAAAAACGAACAGTACTTTTTTAAATGCTATGAAATAATATACCAAATAATGATGAGTTTAACAGACATGAAGGACTTAAGTTGACTTTTTAAACTATAAAACAAAAGTTGAAAGCAAACATACGCAAACAATTTAGATAATTACGATAGAAAGGCCTAAACTAGTCAAGGTTCTTACAACAATCAACACCATTCAAATAACTGAAAAACCAAATTAAACAAAAAAAGAAAATACTAATAAGCAAATAAATATACGATATTATTTTTGGCTGTATTAATACAAAAAAGAAAATTTATCAACAGCAAGAACAAAGGTACTATGAAAATATCTGTCACTATGAAAGAGTGTAAAAAATTTGGATTTGCAAAAAAAGTTTTACATCTACAAAAACACCAAATGTGAATTAACTTTAAAAAATACTATGTTTTCTATAGTTACTTAACTATAAAAGGGTATATAATTAACAGGGGTCTCTTATTTAGTAAGTTTACTAAAATTACTAAATAAGCTTTAAATAGTAAGAAAAAATATGTTAAAATCGGATTATGCGTAACCATATGAATTTTTTTTTTTAAGCCTGTAGTTTATAAAAAATTATTTAGTACTGTCTTTTATAAAAAAATCTAGTTAATAGATTTTTCTGCGTGCTGATATATTTCTGTTATTATTATAACGAGATGAACCATAATACCAATAAATATCATTCTTATACGGATATTTTTTGATCAATGCACAGCAGTTCGGATTTTTATTACATTAAATATTTTTGGTTTATTCCACAATTTAAAATAAAATGGATAAGTATTGCAGGTTCAGCAATGCATGCTATAGATAGTGATCGTTGTCTTTTTTACCCCGAAATCAGCCAAAAAAACATTTTAATCATTAACTGCATTTTTAGCGAAAGCTTTTGTATAAATTTTGTTAAACTAAACTGATTAAAGCATACAAAATGCAAAATGTTTAGCATGATAGTACACAATAGACTCAAAAAATACATTTGCGAAAAAAAAAGTAAGAAAAAAATAATTTCTACTTTTATTTTTACATACATGTAGTTTAGTTCGTCGTTCTATAGTTTAACTTAGCAGGCATTATTCCATTCGATGTATATTTATAATTTACTGCAAGTCATGTTGATTTTATATGCTAAACTTAGCCAAATGCATCTAACAGTAGGATTAAGTATAAAAATAAATTGTAAAATACTGTAAATATAATAATATTACGATAAAGTATTTGAAGATTTATATGGTTAAGTGAGAGGTGTGACAGCCTTGCCAAAATTGATTTTTGCTATATAGCGGTCAATATTTTTTGTTTTTGACGGTCGGGATTTTCTGATCGCGGTGATTCATCTCATCAGTGCTACTAACAATGAAAAATGACTACAAACAATATAATTTTCATTATAATTTTATTTAGGGGATTTTTAAATTTTGTTTAGAATTTTTTTCTAAAATTGTGTCCTTTTTACTAAATAAGAGACCCATGGTTATTTGTGACATGTTACGTAAATACATTCGTCAAAATAGTGTACCATAAATAGAAAGACAAAGAAAAAACAGTCCTTTTTTCAATCTTATTTAGTAAAGTGAAAAATCTTTATTTAGTAATTTTTATAAAATTATCCAATTTTTACTAAATAAGAGAGCCCTGATAATTAATATAATTAAGAATTTGAAAAAAAAAGAAAACGATACACATGTCAACAATCGAATAAAAATAAGGACTTAAATCAGGAAAGAAAAAAAAATCATATGCTTATTTTATTTTTTTGCTTATCTTATAGTTAGGGGTTGGATTAAATTTGATTGAGATTTGTTGAGATCTTGAGATTTAGTGAGATTTAGTGAGATCCCCTTTAATGAAAAACAACCCGAAAATGAATTGCAATAAAAGGGAATATAAATGCATTGCAATCAACAAACTTACATTTTATTTACATTTTTATGTCATATTAACCAATAATTTTTATTTTATACATATTTGTCAGAATGATTCTGTGCCATAACAAACAAAAGGCAATCGCAGAAATGTAAAAAGAGGATAATATGAAAATGATATTCTCAGTGATTAAAATAAAAAAGAAAAGAAGCTATAAAAGAATATGTCATTTATTGTGAAAAGCTGTATCTTGTCTTCCTTTCATGCATTTTATCACAATAAAATAATAACAAAATAAACATCAATCCCTAACTATATAACATCCCCATTTTCTAAACACAATGTTTTAAAGAGAGAACTTGTAATATGACATAAAATCTGTACTGTGTCCCTCTCTTTGTCTCTTCTTTTAGTTAAGCTTGTGGAAGTTTGTAAACTTCCTGATGAATATACAGATCCAAAGCACTTATTGAAGTCTAGGCCATCTTTCAGTAGTATCATAGGTAAAATGAATCATTTTTCTCTCATTTTTATTGATTTATGCTGGATATTTTCGTTCTGTGTTCATCTCAAGGGGTCTCAATTTCATCTCACTAAAAATAACAAATCTCACTAAAATCCAACCCATACTTATAGTAACCCCCTCATGCAATTTTTCTTATTTATAAATAATTACAAATTTAAAAACAAAATAAAGTCAAAAATAAAACATATAAGGGATTTGCAAGTTTGTCTAGTTTTTTTAGTTTCACGATAGGTCAGATTATGTTCAAGAAAACCTAATTAGGAATTCTTTTTTACCACTAAGATTTTTTTTACACTTAAAAAAAATATATAACAATAGGCATGTCCCAATTTGTATATATACAAAACATCGATTTTATATATATTAAATTTTGTATATATATAATAACA
>JAQFYM010003412.1:0-18731 GCA_034694785.1 Agrenia bidenticulata | reverse complement strand
TACAGAGTCTTATATTCTAGGAAATTAAAGAAAGATTTTTATAGACTAAAAATAAGGAAACATGATCGTAAATAATAGTAAATTAATAGGTGTAGATATTAGTTTTACCGTTGTAAAACTTAAAACATTTTTTATCACTAACAAATATTATATGGAAAAAATATGGAAAATAATTTCCCCAATTATGGCCATATTGATATGACCATATATGGTACGAGGCCATATCATTTTAGACCCATCTGGTAGAGGGGTTGCAAAAAGTATAAAAATTACAAAATCATGAATTCCGAAAATAGCACAATTTTAAAAAAACGAATAACGAATATATATTAGTGTTTTTTTTTTACTTATGCTAGCTTTTTTCCAAATAAATAGGGTTTTTTTAAGATGCCCACAAAAAAAGTACATATAAAAAACAATGCCAAAACCAAAGAAAAAACAATAAAAAAAGCTCATTACAAGATAGCTTTGTCATATTTAAAGGTTTTTGGTGTTTAATGTTATAAAAAAAGAATAAACAAAAATATTTCATAAAAAAACTGTTACTTTTGTTTTTTTTTTGTAAAATAAGTCTAGTTATACAGCTAAAAATACTTTTACTTATCTTTAGAGAAGCCGGAGAATCTTTTAACCTATTACTTAAACCCATTTAGAACTTTGTAGTTTATATACCCTGTTGTTCTGTGCCATTGTACTTACATAGTTGTTTGTCATGTAACCAATTAACCTACTTTATCATTAACATCTTTATCTAAATCTCGCAAAAATCCAATGTTTTTCTAAACGCCAGATACCTCTTTTTTGATGTTGATTTATGCAACCTTTAAGCTGACATTCCACTTTATCCTGGTCTTTCTTCTCGAAAAACACCAAACTGATATTTTTTTTGTCATAAGGGGTACGAAAAAATAAAGAAAAAAAAAGAAAAGAAACAATGTTTTACACAAATGCTATATTTAAAAAATTCAATGCGTGCCAAAGTAATAATTTACACTTTTTATAGTATAACGAATACTCGTGGTTTGTTTTTTCTAATAAAAAGACGAATACCGAATACAATTAATATCAACCGAATAGACCGTATTTACCCAATACAAATTACTCGGTTGCTACCCCTACTTAGATGCATAAAAAAATATAATAATAGATTAACCCTTTTAGTATAATGGAAATATATCTAAAGAACATTTTTTTGTTCCAAAGCTCCTGCTTAAATATTCCCTCTCTTAAAATGGGGCACATTTATGCCCCCAAAATACAGAAAATAGACTTTAGCATGAAAAAGCACGCACACAAGACATAAAAAATACTCAAAAAGATAAAGAGTACCTTTTAATGCTATTTAGTTTTTATATATACATAAAATAATCAAGGAAAAATTATTCAAATAGGTTTTAAAAGATATTTTTTACTGTGTTATGTTGGGTTCAACGCCCATATTATCTCAACATATCATAGAATTATAATAATCATCTTGATACAGGTTAGATAGGAAATGGTTTTAGATATGAACTATTTGTACCTTATCAGATAAAAAGATATACGAACAACAACATTTACATTAATATAACACATTTATATATTTTTTCCAAGTATCTTGTACCAGCGTACTCACTCGGTTACATCTTACGAATAAGGTTAAAAAACACGTTTTGACACAGGTAACAAAAAAATATCAAGGGTAGACTAAGAATGGCATAAATACCGTATATTATGGGCGTTCACAATTCCCAAAAATTTATACATATTTTATACATAAAAAAGCCGTTTCTCACAAAAAAAATAGTTTTTAAGTATATCACATAGACCAAAAAGTTTTTTGCTCTAAAAAAATAAAATTTTTCCATAATAGTACGCTTTTAATTTTCATTTCTAACGGCTCGTCTAATACGCATAAACTAACAATTAAATGCTGCTTATATGACGTGTAAACGAATGTGATCAGAATAAATTTTTTCGTGTCGTTTTTAAAGACTAAAAATTTTCTTTTTGAAACAGTAATAATCGAAATAATCAAAAACGAGTAAGCATATCTTTTTCAACTATCATGTGCGCTTTTTCTCGTCATTTTAAGACAACATTACAACTTTTATGTGCTAGCAATTCTTTTAGTCTGTAAAATGACATGTATGGATTAAGTAGGAGGTCAAAAACACTTTTCCAGGGTATCCCCTTTTTTTCGGGGCGCGGTTTTAAATACATTTTTTTTTGTTTATGAGCATTTATCAAAAAATATGATAACTATTATGAAATACATACACGAGTATATATTATAAAATACAAAAAAACTTTTTCACACGTCTATAAACTAGAAGTATCATAACCAAACTGGGGAACTTATATGATAACTATGCAATATATGGCCATTATAACACAATTCACTTTACTTTTTACTGAAACCGTATGCAAAATAAGAATTTTCTGCCTTTATGGTAAATTAGGCGTCTCAAATTTAGCACCAATATTGCTAAAAAAGTAAAAGCGAATTATATAAAAGGTTGAATAATATATAAATGACTTGTTTGCAGTTTATATATATATTTTTTAACATTTCATTCTATTTAAAATTTTAAAATTATCATAAACCAAAACCGTCGCATAGTGGGGGAAAGACTACTGTGTTTTATATTTGCATTGAACTTTAAATATTCCGTGTAAATTATTTTAAGATACTAAGAGATAGAATATAAAATACTGAATCCCGAAAAATAATTTTTAAGTGATATTAAATACATAATACACAAAAATTCTTGAATTATAATCCTTTCTTTTCAAATAGTATTTACAAAAACAATATTGCTAAATTTCTCTATAAGATCAAGAATAATTACTGAACACAGACAACTTAAAATAATAAATAGTCTTTTTAAAGTATAAAACTTATTTTTATTTTATTAATATATTGCATTTCGGTATTATTTTATGTTTAATTCGTTTCATTTTAACTACGTTTATCTAGTCAATTGGTTTATAAAAAAATTATGTTTAAAAAAGTACAGGTTATGTGTGAGGAAAGTTTTGAGTACCATTTTTTTGTACGCTAAAAAACGAGGCGGTCCGGGTGGCTCAATTCTGACCTTAAGGCCTAGCATATAAATATTTTTTGCATACTTTTACCTTATAGCTTACATATTTTACGTTGTTTAAATTAAAGTCCCTGGTATTAGGTATGGTTTTTTCGAGTATTTCCGGGTAAGGGTCAGATTTGTAGATTTTTGGTCATGCATATATATTATGGCTGAAATATTATGTTACAGTGTACGCATAAACATACATTATATCGGGCCAAAATGTGATGCTTCTATACATGTTAAAAATGGTATTTTTAGCTCAATTATCCATATTTCCTGCACTAATCAAGAATGGTATAAATTTGATTTTTATAATAAGAGCAGAAAAATCATACGGATTTGCTGTGTTAAAGACAACATCGCAAAAATAGTTTAAGTATTTAAAAATTTATATGCATCCATTTATATAGGTAAATTGTAAAATTTACATTCAAATACAAAGCAATGATTAAACAAACGCTTAACTTAATAAGTAAAGGATCTGGTAAAAATCCACAGAAATGAAATTCTCACGCATAAATTAATCCAGGGGATTTTAATGATACACACATATATATTTAGTTTTAGAGTATATATACAATCGATCTAGTTTTTAAAACCCCTTTTTCTTCTCCTATAAAATAAACTTTCATTAACCCCAAAAAAATGACAGAATACCAAATCAATACCAAAACATCAGCAAATTTTTTCCAGCCACCGGGGGTTGGATGCAGTATTTATAAATTGTCAGTGAAACTCCACCGTATACATCTGTTCGCTTTCTTGATTGTGGGTTTGAAGTGCATGACTACAAATAAACTTGACACACTTACAAAGTTGTTTGATGATTATAAAAATGAATTGTCATTTCCTAATTATACGTCTAATGATGAATGTGTGGAATATTATAATAAAACTGATCAAGCACAGCTTAATCTTCGGTTTAATAAAATAAGTCCCCGTGAAAAAATAACTCTATGGAATAGAATTGTTGAATATCGTGATTGTCTATCTGCAGGAAATAAAATACTGGTAGTACTTAAAGATCAATGCACTGCCGGGGAAAGTTTAAAGAGTTTGAAGGTGATCTTTATGGAAAAACTAGCAACAGCGTTTACAGAATACGGTATCATGGAACTCAAATATCAGAATATTGATTTATTCCTTTTAGAAACTGTCAGTCTATGGGATGACATGGAAAAAATTTTGCGACATTATGAAAAGATATTAGGCATAAATGCAAGATGTGAACGCACTGATAATCTAGATAGTGTTAGAGAAGAAACAGAGAAAAAAATAAGAGAAAGTATTGATCAAAATACACAAGAAAATGGTTTAGAGTTTAATCAACTTAAGAATTTATTCGCTATGATAAAACTTGAAGATTTAATAATTTTAGTTGAGCAAACTATGGGGATTTTAAGGGGATATTTAAGGAATAAGGGTTATCTTGCGGATTTAAAAACAGAAAAATGGTTTGATATCAGTGACGCTCAACTGGGCCTTAATGCATATAAAAGCAGTTGTCATTTGCAGATATTATTAATAGAAATAGATGATTTTTTTTCTCGTGAATCATTAGTTGGGTTGATTTGTCCTGTACACACGATAATAAAATCTCGAATTCAAGAACTTATGCTCCATTATATAACCTGTGCGGGAAAGGCACAGAAAATATTTGAAAGTGTTCATTATTTAAGGACGGAACAACTTAAAAAAATATTTGAATCAAATGATGTGGATCTTATTGCTAACTTGATAAATGAATGTAGAGATGATTTTCTTAAAGAGCGCTATGATGGATTGGATGAAAATGAACTTGATATTGAAATGAGTGTTGTGCATAATTTAAGCGATACTATTCGCCATAATGAAAACATATGGAAAAAAAAGGCTGAAAGCTTAAAAAGCATACAAAATAGTATAGGAGTTTTTATAAAATACTTAATTAAGCTCCAGAATAGACTTTAGGTAAAAAGAATAAAAAAAGTATGATTAGCTTTTTTTAGAAAGATTCTAAATAAAATAAGCTAATTTATTATTAGGTATCATTACAATTACAAGTAAAACGATCTATTTTTTTATTAAAAAAATATTAAATTGCCTAAAGACCATAAATTTTATATCCAACTTGCAAAAAACTCATAAGTTAACTAATAAAATACGTACCGGAATTTTTTCTCATGAACTATGACGTCAAATTTACGCTTTAAAAGAATGCCCTTAATAGTAGGAAAAATTGAAAAACAAAGAAACTTTAGTGGCAAACTAATCAAGATTATTTAGCCAACAACACGGAAAATAGTTGTAAAAAATTTTTTTACTTGCTTTACAATAGTTATAAAAAGGGTGCAAATTAAAGTTTATACAAGATTCATAATTATAAACGTGATAGACAAAAGCATAAAAAAAAACGCAGCGTTATTTCCATGATATTTTTATTTTAACTTGGATTTTTATTTTTTTTATAAACTAAGGATTAAGAACTTAATTTAATTAATAGATTCTATCTTTATATTTTTTGATAAAATTGTAATAAAAAATTTTAACCGCTTTGTAAAATCTAAACATATCCGTTTGAACAAGACCTAACATTGAAGGTATAAAAGCTTTCTGAAAAGGTTGATACGCTTATAAGACTTTTTTTTACAAGAGGTTCTAATTTTTGTTTAAAGAGAATTCCTGATTTATCAAGAATTACAATGTGAATTCAATCATAAAACAAAATGTAATTTGAACTAAACAACAGTATAATTAAGAAAATATAAAAAAGACTATTTTTTTTAAAAAAATGGTGTAATTTTTTATGCTTTTTTCTAACTACGACCTGTTTTTTTAAGATATAAGAAATCTAAAAAATTATAAGTACCGTATTTTAAGCCCTTCCATAATATATTAGACATTCAATATATTACATAATTATTTTGATAATCTAATATTTTTTTTGTTTCTTTCCTTTGTATTATTTTAAAAATATTACCCATATGATGTCAAGTAAAGAAAAAGTTGCCGCTTTTTATAAAAATGAAAATATTTTTTTTGCAGGTGTGGTACAGTGAGAAGCGTAAATTTTACCTTATACGGATTTAATAATCTTCTGTCACATATAAAGGATAAACAAAATGATTGAGTATGACAAATACAAGAGAAAAGCGTGGCAAAAGTGTTTTAAGTAAATTTTTTCGTTTTGTCAGTTCTAAAGCTCATAATATACATGGCATTATTGGATAATATCATCCAATCTGACCCTTTACTTTATTACGATGGCTGTACTGTATAACACCACCTTTGTGACCATATTAACAAATACACTTGTAAAATATGCAAATGCATGCAAAAATATTGTAAGAAAGATTATGACGGGTTTATTTCTAATACGAGTAATATTAACATTTGATAGCTGGTCCTCAAAAAAGCAGTCTTTTACTGCCATATTTTGTAAAGAGGTAGTATAAAATATACATTTTTACTGTTTCTTCAATACATCTAATGATGACAGGTGGTATTAGGCAGATGATGTTTTTGATTATACTGCCAGTCCGTTATGAATAATATGAAAAAAGTATAAAGGATGTCATATTTATAAAAAGTGATAATTTGCAATAGCAATAAGGCAATTGCAGATCAATTATAGTAAATATGAAAGGATGCTACGGCCTAGGTTTAATCTGGCTGTCAAAAAATATATTACCGAAAATGAATATGGAGCAATAATTTTTTTAAAGTTGACCAAAATAAAAGCGATAAAAAAAAACGTTGAGCTATAAGATAAGTTAAGAAAGAGAACTAATCTTTGTTAAATGACGACAAACATCACAAGGTGGAATTCAACATATAAAACCCTAGAAAAAAAACAGGAAATAATGAATTTGTTCTGCATTGATGATGACAGTTAACTTGAAAAT
Source organism: Agrenia bidenticulata (assembly GCA_034694785.1). NCBI lineage: Eukaryota > Metazoa > Arthropoda > Collembola > Entomobryomorpha > Isotomidae > Agrenia > Agrenia bidenticulata. Next base: position 11,776 of record JAQFYM010003412.1, on the reverse strand, counting down.
CTATAATTGAGTCCATCAGAAAATAGAAGAATTTATAGATTATTGACCATTATAACTGATTTGGAATCATTGAATAAAATCCTACAAGAAAGTGACTTTGATATTAGAAATGGAGATTATTATTTGACGAGGTATGTAGCAGATATGCAGGCATGAAGATGTATCTGGCACATAGTCACACATTTTAACGAACCCCTATTTCGAAATGGAATTTATAAAATAATTTCCGGAAAGAAAAATGAATGTCAGTGTGGGGAAAAGAGGCAGGCTAAATCTTTTTAAAACGCAACAAAAACAGAGTTTTTAAAGATGATTTATTAGACAAGCGACTTATCATAGCTCACACTAAACAAAAAAAAATACAACAGTTGATTCACAATGAACATTTATGGTGATCAATGTTTAATTATTTCTACCTCTAATATACGTGAGAGGTTTTTTTTACAGAAGCAAAAATTGATTAATACTGATCGCAGGATTAGCTGTGAGGATGAATACTTTCAACTTTACTATTTCTAATGTAAAATTTAAATTATTTAACAGCCGAAACAATAACAGCATTAATTAATAAAAAAGAAAAAAAAGTTAAAAATCTATTTTTGTTTTATTTTATTTTATTAAATTATACAATATATTATTTGCCTGTTAATATACAAAAAAATAATGCGAATTATGATATAAAATGTTGCCGTAGTTACTGCCTTAAAAATCAAGTTTTCTAAAAGTCAAAAATAATATGTAAATGTAGATATTATATTTGTTTTTATCGTACCGTAGTTATTTCTTGTTAGATCATATTGTCTTTTAAGTGACAAACTTAAATAAAAATGTATTGATTATGTGTTAACCGTATTATTGTGTACTTGCAGACAACGGCCAGCAAAAAGATTGGGTTTATATAGGGCAGACAAAAATTAACTTTTTTCTAATAGATTGAACTTGTAACAGAGGGCAATTGACTTTAAAGCAGCATAAATGTAAAATTTAAATCTTGAATCCTATACACGTCAAGCTGCAAAATTAAATGAAAATGGTTTTTTACATTAATGACCTATAAAAAATATGTATTTATTCTTTATTGTTGCCTGATGCAAAGTGCGTTCGGTTTTATATATAGTAAAACGCATCGAACATCATGGATTATTGTTTTTTGCAGTATTGCTAGATTTTTTTTGAAAAAAAAAGAACGTTGGATGTAGCGACAAAGCCTTGCTATAAAAGATAGTTACTATATAGAACAGACAAATAATGTATGTCTTAATAAATGCAAAGCACATTATCTATTTACATATAAACAAATGCATTATATAACGGCCGTATAAAGTTTTAGCCTAGAAATCAAGTAAATATTTATATTAAGACAAAATAAACTAAGGAATTGAATTATTAAAATAAATGCAATCATATTTATTTAAAAACTAAATTGCTGTTAAAAGTGTCACAAAAACTACAAAACTCTAACCCATAATGGCGAAATTTTTTCCCATAATGGTAGGCTAAATAGCGCCATAAAAGGTAAGGGCTTGTAGTTACAGAGATCCTGCCTCCAGATCTTTATTATATTAATAATTTTTTTTTACTAAAAAACTTATTAATAGGGTAAAGCAAAAATTCAAAAAAGCATATGCGAAAATATGCATTTTAAACCAAAAATATCCAAAATATGCATTGTGAAAATATAGACCGACAAAAATTCTATTTCGCTCATCCATTTAAATCAAGGATAGCTGTTCTGTGTATTTAAAAATTTTTCGCATGAAAGTTTAAAAAAACTTTGTCTTTTTTTGTGAATTAAATGTCTTAAAATGCATGTTTAAAATGCCTGTTTAAAATGCACTTTTACATAAAATATTGTATTTACGACAATAAATTTGCATTTATAAAATTAAGAATGCAATTGGTGCGTTTTACTTTTAAGTAGTGATACGAATTTTGTATGCTATATTTTGTATGCCGCATACAAGATTTCGTATGCTGTAATATATACTGATAAGTATGTGCCTAAAAACATAAATAAACATTAGTAAAAACTAAACAATTCGTTTTTTGCACATTTGGCTATTTTTTGTACGTATTTACCGCATTATTTTTAGTTTGTATATTTTTGTGATATATACTAGATTTTGTTAACATGCTAAAAAAAACATGAGCAAAGGACCGTGACAAGCAAAAGCTTTAGAAATGATTTTTTTTACAAAAAATACGGAAAATTTTAGGGCGTGTCTCTTTTTCTAAGAAATATTTCTTTTTTAGAAATATTTCTTCCTAAATGAAGTATTTCTTTTTTTGTCACCTACAAGAAGGGGTCACATAAGAAATATGTCCCGACATATTTATTACTTGACCCCCTTTTTTAGGGGCAAGAAAAAAGAAATAACTTCTTTTAGGAAGAAATATTTCTAAAAAAGAAATATTTCTTAGAAAAGAGACACGCCCTTATTTTCGATTTTTTTGTCAATTCTATACCTTAATAAAAATGTATTTGCATAAGACCTTCTACTGGTGCAATGCTCATGTTTATTCGTGTTTCATAATAAAAACTTTTCACGTTACTAAATGATCTTACCACATCACATGAAGTCATCGCGGAAAATTATAGATCCTTTCTTTTTTTTTACATCTTAAGAAACTGTATTTAGCAAAAAATTAATAATCTGGGTTTCTTGCAGTAATGTTTTTTTTACCGAAACCTCTTTTCATCATGTTCTAGATTTTTTTTAAATTCATTTATTATTTAGAAGTATTCTTCTACAGCAAGATCCTTTTTTCTTATTTTTTCATAAATTTTGCTAAAAATATATATTAATTGGAATACATTATTTCCTCATCCAATTTTTTTATTAGTTCTTTTTATATCTTATCTTTTCCTTCTAACTTTTATGAAAATTATATATTGCTCAATCATTCCAAAACTTAGAGTGAAAAACATCATGAAGTTGAACCACAATACCCATCTTGTACAACTGTAAAAGTAATGCTTTTTGCGTATAATTCGCGTAAAATTTCTATCTTTTTTGCTACTTTATCTAAAATGGCTTTTTAACGCAAGTTTGATTTTATTTGTTATTATTTTTTTTGATCACACAGTCTCTGCAAGACCGTGCATTACGTAGCCATGCAAGTTACATGTTATATATATGGATGCATTCTTTTTAAAATCTCCCTTGTTTTTATACAAGTAGCTGTCTTGTCACTAATTAGTAATTTTAAATTCCTTTATGTTTCTAAATTATCGACAATTTTCTTTACTAAAAAACTAATACAGCAGGCAATTGTTTACTGTTAACATCATCTAATATAACTGTTTGCAATAAATCTGTCTTGTCCGCATATTCTGATCTTAATTCTCAAATTATAATATTTAATATTTTCCTTTTTCTTTTATCTGGACTTTCATTAAAAATTAAAAAAAATGGTTTTCCAATGTCAGTAAAATATATTTTTCTATTTTCTCGGCAAATATATTAGGACAAATCGTTTCTGAATATGTTTTTCTAGAATACAAACTTTTTTTCGCGTATTTTATAAATATTTATTTAAATTTTAGTTTATCTACCAAGTCTATCTGTACCTTGTTTTTTAGTATATTTTTTCCTATATCTTGATAAAATTCTTCATTGTAAATATCTTTAGGTTTAAATGAATCGAAAATAATTTTTGAACGTCCAATATGTTTACGCGCACTCAAATGCGCATTAATTGTTCGAAAACCTTGCCTTATTAAAAACTTATATTCTTGTATACATACAAAGGCTTTCGTATTGTCTATCGGTGGTTATTTTAAACATATTGGCATTATTTTGAAAAATGGAATTCAAAACTGAATTTTTATTCTCTATAAGAGGCGTGGGCCAAAAAGCTTTTAAGGTATTGGTTATAAAAAATCAATTTTTATCAACTAGATTGCATTTATACTCCTATTCAAGTATCATATTTTTTCCCCACCCACCACACCAAGGTCTTCATTTTCGATTTCAAAACAACAAGATAAAATGGCAAATTCATATTTTTATGTTGCACTTGCCTTAAACCATGATAGTCGATCTAAATTTATAGTTTTCATTTTTTTTTCGTTTTATTATTATCATATTTTGTACTTATTTTCTATCTTCTGGCTGCAGGCTTTTGCGCAAAGTGTAGCTGCCACTTTTATAAACAATTCAGTGCCCATAGTTACTCCATCAGTTTTATTATTTTTATCAAGAAGAATTTTCTTACCTAATTTCTTTGGCAACCGCATTTTAAAATGAATAAAAAAAATGGAAAGTAATTAATATACCTTGTTTAATTGTTCTTATAATCTGTCTAAAATAGCATTTAGTTTAATTTTTTATCCCCTATTTTTTGTATGCCGCATAGTATATTCCACTGCTTATAAGTAAATCAATACGGTATATATCATTTTTATTGCATTTTACGCAAACAATTTGCCAAATAAAACGTAAATACAAAAAACATAATTAATTACTTTATGCTTACTTGACAAATACATAATTTAAAATACCTCAATGCCAAAAGCCGTGCTTACATTTTTTTTTATCAACCGTATAGTCATGGAGATAAGGCCAGGGTAAATTCGATTCTGGCCATGACTTCAAGACTTTTTTATGGATAAAATCCCTGAAAATGGTTTAATAAAATGAAATGGACGTATTATTAACACTTTTTCTATTAATGTAGACCGACAAGCAAAAAAAACGGCTTACAACTATACTATACAGTATAATAACAACAATATAAGTGTTATTTAATTTAAAGATAATTTTAAAGATATAAAAAATATAAATAATGTTTTTGTTTTTTTAGTTGCAACATATATTTTTATTAATATAAAATTCCACCTTTTTTACACATAACATTTTAATAAATGCTTTTGACACGTTATTACAAAAAATAAAAAGCCAAAAATGTAAATGTATGTTTTTTACGTAGTCATAAATGTTTTCACTTTAGGTGTATATAAAAATAAAAAAAGCTTATTTTAATACGCAACAAAACTAGTTTAAAAGGTAATTATTGCACAAGTTTTATTATACGTAGAATGCTTACCACAAAATGCATATTTTGAAGCGCTTATGTAATTTTCTTTCTAATCTGCAGTTTTGTAAATATTTAAGGCATGTTATTTGTTTCTCGAGGTAAAAAAACCCGTTATGTTTTTGCAAACGAAATTAACATTGAAATTTTGTTAATAACTTTTTTATTAGGTTTTAACCCATAAAAAAAACGCGCATAAATATTAAAAGAAAAAGATGCAAAACCGCAAAACATGATCTTGTATGACCAATGGAAGTTCTGCTTAACCTTTTTATATGCATTTTGCTAATAAAACGTTCAATGGTTTATCAATAAGTAACTTTTTTTTGTATTTTTTGCAGAAGAACCTAGAATATTCTAAGTCAAAATATTTTCTAAGCAATGTAGCAAAATAAAAGAGGTAATATGATTTTTCATCAAATAAAAAAAAAAGAACCATCTTAAAATTCCCTATAAAACCAACGCTGCTATTTTTAAAAAGCTTGTTCCGTGTTTATGAAACCGATAGCTAACATACACACTTGCAAATGGCAGGAACTATATTTTTAACTCATCTTTAACAATTAAGCATACTATAGTTAGAAAAAAATGACTTACTTTTTGAGGACCGGCGTTTAAATATTTTGCTATACACAAATATATCTAGTTTTCTTTTATGTGATAAAAAGTTTATTTTTGATCGTTAGGGTAAACCTTAATTGCAAAAGCTATACTACAGCTATAGTTCCTTGAAAGCATATAAACATTTGAATGCCTTACTAATTCGTTAATATAAAAAATAAAGTCAATCTCAACTGTACAGGATGGACTTATCATAACAATATTTTTTTCTATTCTCCTGTAATTAATCAATTTTTATAAAAAAGGGATAAATTATTTCCACACCATTTATCTTATATAGGAATTAATAAAAAAAACAATAGACAAATTTTTTATTTTCTAATACAAAAAACCTACCATGATATTTTTTTTGTTTCTATCATAGTATATTAAAAGAATTTTTTCTAATAAAAAACCATGGTATTATATGAATAAAAATTTCATAAATTTGCGTAAGAAAAATATATTAACTAGCAATTTTTACGTGAAAACACATTCAAACAAGATAAATAGTAATTTTGTATATTTTTATGAGTTTTTTTTTATTTTTTTATTATGGGCTTTTTAAAAAATACATACTGTACAAAACATTGTTTATTTATATCTTTTCGCATAATATATTTTGTACATTGCTAATTAATACAATGGGTGTTAAGTTTTTGTTTGTATTTTAACATTACCAGCATTTCCTGGAAATACAACCCCTTGAATCTATGTGTACTTTGTTCTTCTACACTATTAAAGATATGAACAAGTGTAGATAAAAACGATTTACCTTAATAGTTTTTTTCGTTTTTTTTTGCTTTAAACACTCAGATGCATAAATGAAAAAACATGTTGCGATATAAAAAAGGTGTATACTTTTTATGAACTAGAATAGTAAAGGTGATGCCATTAAAAATACAAAACGTTTACTAAAAAAAGTTAAAATACATAATAAACACATTTGTAGATTATCTTTTTAATGTTCAACATTTTTCTGAAATTCAGACAATAAAAAATTATCAATTTAGAATCTAAGGCCTTTTTAATTTAATAATCAGACGTTCAATTTATATATAATCGTCTAACTTTTGTGTTTACTATAATATTCTTTTAAAAATTTATTTGTGGGGTTCCTGCCCAGAAAAGCGCTAATACCCATTTCTAACGGTATTTTATAGATGATGCATTATGTTTACTGGATTGCCAGATATTGAGGTATAACAATTTTGCTATTAATACTCGTACCTCTTTATAACGAGCAGTGTCCTGTTATTCTTTACATAAAAACCATAAAAATATCCTAACAAATTATTCATAAAATGTCAAAAAAGGTCCAAAAGCATTAAAGGATTCAGGTAGAAAGTGTTCCGTTGATTTTCAAAAATGTTTCTTTAGCGTGTTTGGCAGGGACAATCATTGTTTTTTTACAATCAAAACCATTAAGGGTGGTAGACTATTATTTGAGAAATACGGTAGATTGTAAAAATAAGGTAACGACTTTATAATTTACGAAATTTTCTAATATAGTGTAAAAAAAACCAACAAAGATTTTTGCAGTCTTGTAATTACAGGTATATACTAGTCCATGTGATCTCAAAAAAGAAAATAGCAAACAAACAACATCAATCGCCTACAGGCAAGCCCAACAAATGGAAAATAGCTATATATTAAAAGACCTGTAAAATTTCTGCATTTTAATAATAGAGTAAATTTATCACATATGTACGTATGTACGGAAAAAGCAGGTAAAGACTAGAATTTTATTTATCAACCAGAAGGATTATATGGAAGATTCGGACAAATGAATTTTAGATGTAAGACAAGAATATCGCCTTGTCTAGTGCAAAAACAACTAAAAAAATATTAAGCTGTGTTTACCATATGATGCAAATGTGTTTGGTTTCTATCAGTTAATACTATAAAAGAACAGTTTTTATGTAAGAAACAGTCTTCTGTCTGGTTCATAAGAAACTCTCATAAAAAGAAACATTAGCATAAAATTTTTTGTTTATACCATAAAAAATACACCGTTCCTAAAGATAAAGCCTCGCGTCAGTCTTTTCTAAGTGAGCCTAAAAGTAAGAAAACCAAAACAAAAATGTTTTAATGTCTTTTTACGCAAGTATCTATTACACCAGACACTGAACACTGTTTCTAACAAGTAATCTGTTAGATTTTTTACTCAAAATGTTAAAAACCAAACACATTTTGTGCGTAAAATTAATTAAACAAAATTGACCTGTTATCTGGTAAATTAGACACACGATATTGTAAGTAGGATGTTGACAGAAAAATTGTCAATGTGCAGGACTCGCAAGCATAAAATGTAAGAGAAACAATAAATAATAATAAAACGCAATGTTACAAATTATTTGACTAAAATTTATAGAAAAAGATAGGTTTTGTCGTTTTTTACATAGGCAAAAATCTACAATTTTGTAATCTTAACAGAACAAGTAAAACATTAAGTTTATTTGTATTCATCGTACTTAGAAACACAATTTATGCAAGCAAATGAGTCGCTACAGACATCGCATTTTTTATACAGAGAGATAAACACCTTATTATGCGGTTATACAAAAAAATAAAAAAACAGCGACAACTATAGATGTACTGCTGATACACATAAGTACAAGCGTGATCATAAAAAGCACAAGCAAAGTTTTCTAATGATATTTCATTAATGGATTTCTAGCCCTACCCTGTTTATTTTCTTGTCGTAAAAATTTTTAATAAGATATTTAACAAATAAATGTTTTTATAGACCCTGTCAGATTACAACCTATCAATTTGTTAAAAAAAAACCAAATTACATTAAGATAAAAATTTGTTATGATTTTGGGGGGATTTAAGGGCCGTTTAAAATCGGTAGACCTTGGAATAAATGAAAACATCAAACACCGCACTAAAAGAGAATAAGCTAAGATTAAAATAACAAAAAAAGAATTCATTGGTATAAAGATTGCAAAGGGTATAAAATGCATCTAGATGTTGCGGATTGATAACCTGTAAAACAGAAAAAAAAATTCTTTCAAAGGTAGTTCTCTTTATAAAATGAATAACAATTTATATTCACTAGAACGCATATTTTGTTTGCCTTATTGTACAAAATAGGTAAAGAAAGAATTTATCTACGCTAATCCATATCATATTTTAGTTTATCTTCTAAAGAATCAGGCTTGAATTTTTTTCAATTAGATAATATGTAATCTTGATTATTTTTAATCTTGACAATTTCATGTTAACAATTTCATGTTTTTTATGTATTAATCTTGATAATCTAATCTTATCATTTTCGATTGAGATGTTTACGGACTTGATATTTTTATTTGTAATAATTTAAAAAAAGTAAATACACTCAAGGTAGGTTTTTAATAAAAAAATCAATTACTGGTTAAATTATTCGACAAAATTTTTACGTATTATTTACATTGAAACATTTACTTGCAAATTAAACTGCAAAAAATTTCTTTTATGTACTTATAAAGTCACAATTCATATTTATAAAAACCTCATGACCAAGATTTTTCTGCTAAATGTAATCAATAAGACATTTTTGGTTTTTGCGGATATTTTTATGCACTCAGTAAAATTGTCAAAAAGTAGAAAAATATCGTTTATATATTTTTTGGGCTCATTTACTGTATATTTTATTTAATTGTACATTTATTGGGAAAAAAAATAATATTGGACTTATTTCATAGGGTATTATTCTAACGGAAAATACGGTAACGGTTTTTTCATGTAAGTATTTCTATGTTTGAGTGCTTTACTTATACTTCTATATAAAAAATCTTCACTGGTATTGCAGCCAACATTTTTTGTTAAATTTTTCTATTTTATCTAGGTTTTGCGTACTAGTTTTTTCATTTAAATTTTTTTATGCATTTTTGTGTAATTGTATAGCCCTTTGTGGGCTTTATCATCTACTGTTTGGCTTAGTCAAATTTGTGCCAAAGATTAGGTGTGCGCCAAATGCATAAACGTAGTTACATATGCAAAGCTAAGCAAACAGCTATAAAAATTAACAAAAAATGCATTTAATAATAACTTTCTCAAAAATATGTAAAACAAAAAGTTTTTAAAAATAAATTGGCGAAAGTAACAGGAACTAAACATAGACTTATAGCAGCTTTTTTAACTACCTTGGTGTACAAAAAAACTCACTAGGAGAAGTATTTTTATGCTGTGCGCAGAGACGCAATTTGCGCTCATAACCATTTTGCGCCTTTCTTTATTTATATAAGAAAAAACAGCTCTTTACTTATTCCAAAACAAAAAAATTAAACCCACACATGCGCAAAATACAGTTGTTTAAATTTTCAATGTCATAAATGGTACGGTTTTTTACCTAATATTTACCAGACTACTAACCGTAACCCTACACCTAACCCCTCATACATTTCACGTAACACACAAAAATATATTGAACGTTTGGTACGGCGTTTTAATTCTTTTTGTGTTTTTTTGGCTGTTTTTTTTTAGCTTAAGTTATTTTTTTTTTTTTTTTGGGCCATTATTGCAGCTATATTGTTTTTATGTTTAAAATTTTTAATTTATGCACTGTTTTGCATTTTTGGCATTTTTAATAGTTTGGCGCAGATTGCACCAGCTACTTCGTTACCTTTTTTTTCATTTTATACACATGCATAAAATACGAATATAAAACTGCAGAATTGTAGGTTTTTTTTTGCGCAGAAATCCTTTCCTTCGTTTTTTTGTGTAATTTGGATTGCATTTAAATACTAGATTATACTATTGTCGTTCTTATAACCAGAAATATTCATGTGACTTTTTAAAGCACCTCTGTGATTTTTTTACGTGTTTTCCGACATAACCATACTAGTTTACGTTATCATCTTAATAGGATTTTTGTCTTTTTTTATAAAAACTCGTTACCTTTTTTTCCTTTTTTTAGCTAAGCACTATATGTCGTCTACTTCCAACTTGTGTACAGTTGTTGATTTTACATTCCCTATTTTCTAATGTAGGGTGGGGAAGTGTAGGATTTTTTTGTTCTATAACTCAAAAAAAAAATATCATAGTAAGTCAGTAACTATGGTAAAAAAAGACAAATTATTGCGAAAAAATACTATGTTTTTATTTTACCATTAGCAATTGTAATTGGGCTAAAAATAGTAAAAAAATATTACCCGTGGTTAAAATTTGTACACACCTATAATTATAAATTTTGGCACACTGTTGCTATGCTGTTAGTCAAAAACGTATATGTGCTTTATTTTGTGCACTTTGTAAGTTAAAGGCTACTTTTTTAATGCATTCTTTGCAATTTTTTTTAAGTTGGTACGCCAATTATAAAAATAATACGGCACGCAAAAGTTATGTTGTATTATTTATAAGATAAAAACACTTTAAACTTTTAATACGATTTTTAAAGTAGCAAACGACTATCGTTTATGTGTATATATTTGTAAACAATTTATATCCAGAATTATTTTAAAGACAAAATACCTACTTTAACAATTTGTAGATTTAGTTTAATGTACCTTGATACAATAAGGAAAACATTTTCTGTTTTTTTACACAGTAAAAATTCTTTTTCTACAGAGTTCTTTCTGTCTATCATTTGTAGTACTATACAAAAAACTGCCATATTTTTATAGAGTACTTGGTAAAAAAATCGGTATATTTAGAATAAAAAAATTCCGAAAAAAACTTTGGAGATAGATAACACTTGAGAAAAGAAGAATCCAAAACATTTTAAAAAAATGTTTGCACTATAAACTTTCCACATTGGCCATTGGAAAATTATTTTTACTCTAGTACTTATAAATTTTGTGTTTTCTTTTTCTTATGTTATAATTGTTGTCATAGTAAATCGTAGCGATGTTTTTAAAAAGTCATTTGTTGTGTAAAATTCTGTATAAATTTCTTATTTTATATACTTTTCTCTGCTACAAGTTCAGATAAAGAATTAATTAGCATAGTTATCAAAAATGCTTAGATTTTATTTTTTTTATTTTAAAATCGCCATTGATACAATTTTGCACTAAATTGTTTTTTTTAGTGGCCTTGTTGTCATAACATAAGGTTCAATTATTTTTTTTTATATACCACAGTTACAACGAATGGTCTACTTATCCAAAATTACATTTTTTTTTCTATTTCTAGAAAACGATAATTTATACAGGAC